>JAODUO010001475.1:0-7500 GCA_025642075.2 Ridgeia piscesae
CCTCCTGTATCACAGTCTCTGTCCTCCTGTATCACAGCCTCTGTCCTCCTGTATCACAGTCTCTGTCCTCCTGTATCACAGCCTCTGTCCTCCTGTATCACAGTCTCTGTCCTCCTGTATCACACCCTCTGTCCTCCTGTATCACAGCCTCTGTCCTCCTGTATCACAGTCTCTGTCCTCCTGTATCACAGCCTCTGTCCTCCTGTATCACAGTCTCTGTCCTCCTGTATCACACCCTCTGTCCTCCTGTATCACAGCCTCTGTCCTCCTGTATCACAGCCTCTGTCCTCCTGTATCACAGCCTCTGTCCTCCTGTATCACACCCTCTGTCCTCCTGTATCACAGTCTCTGTCCTCCTGTATCACAGCCTCTGTCCTCCTGTATCACAGTCTCTGTCCTCCTGTATCACACCCTCTGTCCTCCTGTATCACAGTCTCTGTCCTCCTGTATCACAGTCTCTGTCCTCCTGTATCACAGATCCTGGGTACTTGAATTCAGTGACTTGATTTGTCTTCTCTCCAAGGATGTTCATTATTTCTGCTTTTTCGCTCCTCTCGAACTGTCTAAGCGTCCGTCTTCGACATTGACTGTTGAGCTGTCTTCTCTGGAGCTCTCTGCCACTTCGGCACCTTCCAGTTTCTTCACGGACTCCGCAAAGGGGGATAGGTTGTCTGTATACAACCTCTCCATTAGCATTCTGATTCTGCAAGTCTATACAAGGTAGTGGACTTGAAACTGGACCCAGGTGCAATCCCCAATGAGGCGGGAACCTTTTTTGGTGGGGGGGGGGGGCGAGAATCGCTGGAGCTTCTGCCTTCCCCGCTGTCTCGCACCGCGACAGACAACGTGGTGGTGTGAGAAGTTTGTGTCACCGCGGCGCCAAAAGGTCACTTTGCTGCTGTTTCACTGGGGGCAGAATCTTACATCTGCCCCACCGAAATCCCAGGAGGACAGTTGAATCTTGCCCAACCCTGTTCCCGCGTCTATGGCATTCATATATGAAAGCTATAGATGTATTTGTATGCAGCGTTCTAACTACTGTGTTTGTGCCTTCGTACATGCGTAACCATATGACCATGGCAAAATTATACATGCGTACGACTTGCTACGGCTATGAATGTTCGTTTCACTCTAGTAAAGGCGGGTTTATACGATGCAACGCGATGCAATGAGGCGACGTTTGCTGAAAGGACACAGCCGTCTGATGTTGCATGCCAGGCCGTCGACTGCAACACCCGTTGCGCCGTGTACACGATGCAAGGCCATCGCAAGCGACGAGGCGATGGTGACGTCTTTAAGAAAGGTCAAGGCCGTTTGATGTTGCAAACGAGACCGTCGCATGCAACACTTGTTGCATTATAATTTGATACGCCTCAAAGCCGTCGCAAACGACGAGGTGGTGTTTAAGAAAGTCTTTTGATGTCGCATGTGACGCGGTGCCAGGCACCGATGGTGGGCTAGTGGGGGGGGGGTTGAGATAATTTTATGGCGAAAGCCACAGAAGCTGAGGACAACAATATTTTTTTAATTGATGAAACTGAAATCAGAGCTGCACTTTTTATTAAACACATTGGATACAGTATATGAAAGTGTTTTTTTAATAATACGTATTTTGTGCAAGATATTCACGAATCGTTTGGACGTTTTGGAAGTGTTTTGGCATGACTGCACTGGTTTGAATAAAAAACTGCTAAAACGAACTCTACGTAAGTATGATTGCAGCAATACTGACATAAATACGGATGCAAATTCTGGAACATTAAAAGAGAGTACAGAAGAAAAACATATATTTTAAATGAAATAGAACGCAATGAATCACTGATGCCACAGGACTTCATCAACACAGTTTGAACACCGCATTGAAACGTCGAAAACACAGGCACAACGTGGCCAGGGAAATACTACAAGGCTACAGAAAACGAGGAAGATAAACCGAATATACGAGAGTGGACTTATTTTATTCATGCATTGCAACGACGATCTTCCCGAGTGGTAAAGATTGCTGTTGGGTCATCCTCACGGGCACACCTTCGATTTGGTTATGTGAAGGTATAAACGTGATTGAATGTTTTGCACTGTATCATAGTAGCCTTGAAGCGCACCCTGGAGAGGTTACAATATCCGTTCAAAACACTACCGTAGTGTTTCTGAGAGTGATGTTTTCAACATCGCCTTCCGCCGGCGTCGCTGAACCGCTATTAAACTATGGTTATCAGCTTGGTTCCGCTCCATAACGACACGTAATCACCGCTCCATAACGACACGTAATCTCGATTTACGTGCCCACTCCCCTTATAAGTGACTCGTCGGACCACAGCTGGGCGGAGGCCAACTATAATTGTCATATAACAGCGATAGCATCTAACGTATTCCAATGCAAAAAGGTGGCAGGCAATCAGTGTAATTCCCTAACCACTTGATTCAGCTGGCCAGCTCGTCAGTTGTCAGTTATATTTCAATCATCCAGGAACAAGGCGAGGCATGACCACTAGTTAACTTGCGGTTTGGCTATGCGAAATAGGCAAAGGCTTTTATGTGAGTATCATAATTAGCGCTGAATCTTAACCACGGAATTAATGTCATTGCTTCACGCATGAATTGTAGTTATTAGTGCCAGGTAAGAAGGAGAAAGTGGGTTCTCCAACAACGGGGTGCCAGAACAATGAGAGAACGGTATGTATATATATATATATATATATATATATATATATATATATATATATATATATATATTATAAGATTACAAAAATTGCATATCGTTTGGTTGTATTGCAAAACGAGTGTTGGAGCAATGACTCTTAGACAGAAGAACACTATGACGGTTTGGGCATGTTTCTTTTATACGAAACGAAAAAACCCATTAATGTAGATTTCAAGGAATAAAATGACAAAGAAAAATTTGGAAAACCACAGAAGATGAGGCACAATCAATTAAAACAGTATACTGGACTTCCGTCATTAACTACAGAACAATGTGCTCTGGCTAACTGTAGACGGAGGTGTGACATCCATTGGCTAACTGTAGACGGAGGTGTGATGTCCAGTGGCTAATTATAGACGGACATGTGACGTCCAGTGGCTAACTATAGACGAGGTGTGACGTCCAGTGGCTAACTGTTGACGGAGGTGTGACATCCAGTGGCTAACTGTAGACGGAGGGGTGACGTCCAGTGGCTAATTATAGACGGACATGTGACGTCCAGTGGCTAACTATAGACGAGGTGTGACGTCCAGTGGCTAACTGTTGACGGAGGTGTGACGTCCAGTGGCTAATTGTAGACGAGGTGTGACGTCCAGTGGCTAACTGTAGACGGAGATGTGACGTCCAGTGGCTAATTGTAGACGAAGGTGTGACGTCCAGTGGCTATCTGTAGGCGAGGTGTGACGTCCATTGGCTAACTGTTGACGATGTGTGATGTCCAATGGCTAATTGTAGACGAGGTGTGACGTCCAGTGGCTAATTGTTGACGGAGGTGTGACGTCCAGTGGCTAACTGCAGACGAGGTGTGACGTCCAGTGGCTAACTGTAGACGGAGATGTGACGTCCAGTGGCTAATTGTAGACGAAGGTGTGACGTCCAGTGGCTCAATGTAGACGACGTGTGACGTCCAGTGGCTAACTGTAGACGGAGGTGTGACGTCCAGTGGCTAATTGTAGACGGAGGTCTGACATCCAACGGCTAATTGTAGACGGAGGTGTGACGTCCGGTGGCTCAATGTAGACGAGGTGTGATGTCCAATGGGTAACTGTAGACGAGGTGTGACTGAGACTAATGTGGTGACGCGGTGTCAATGAGACTAATGTGGTGACGCGGTGTCAATGAGACTAATGTGGTGACGCGGTGTCAATGAGACTAATGAAGTGACGCGGTGTCAATGATACTAATGTGGTGACGCGGTGTCAATGAGACTAATCTGGTGATGCGGTGTCAATGAGACTAATCTGGTGATGCGGTGTCAATGACACTAATGTGGTGACGCGGTGTCAATGAGACTACTGTGGTGACGCGGTGTCAATGAGATTAATGTGGTGACGCGGTGACAATGAGACTACAATGGTGACGCGGTGTCAATGAGACTACTGTGGTGGCGCGGTGTCAATGAGACTACTGTGGTGACGCGGTGTCAATGAGACTAATGTGGTGACGCGGTGTCAATGAGACTAATATGGTGACGCGGTGTCAATGAGACTACTTTGGTGACGCGGTGTCAATGAGACTAATGTGGTGACGCGGTGTCAATGAGACTACTGTGGTGACGCGGTGTCAATGAGACTAATGTTGTGCCGCGGTGTCGGTGAGAGACGGCGCACAAGAGCCGTGTCCTTAAAGATGACACTGTTCTTTTGATGACAATAGACCAACGTGTCAAACATCAAAGTGTTCACAAATCACTTTTGTGTAAGATTATAAGTTTTCCTCTGTGTCTTTGCCACGAGTCGATGTCGACAAGATACACATCGACAGTTGCAGAGATCACGTTTGGGTTGTGTTTGAAAACTGATCTGCGTCGTCGTATTGTGATAGATATCACACGCACCAGTCACAGCTTCACGTTTGTCTCGTGTTACACTGAATCATGTGACGTCTTAGTAGTGCCAAGTCAATGATTTCCCAACTGTGATAAGCTGTGGAAGCACTACTATGACATTATCGCAATTTCCGGTCTTGTCAATGTGATCCGTGCTGTATAGACACTTCCGTATAATTTAATTTTATTTCAAATTGCTATATTTGGTCGGAACTGGCGGAAGTAGTGTAAACCGCTACACACATTGCTCAGACCCTTTGTGTTTGAGAAAATAAAGCAAACAAAGGTATGTCCTTACACAGCGCAGTGTCCAGTCCAGGAAATGAGCTCACTATACCCATGTCATACGTCACTTGCCAACAATGTTAGTAAAGATAAATTATTATATAGCGCAGTATCCACTGCCCATAACTGCTCAAAGCGCTTTACAATTGCTGGACAAATTGTTTTCATACACAAACTGTCCACACCTGCCAGGTTCGACACAAACTGTCCACACATCACAGCATGACAGAATTCGGAGTCACACGGGTGGGAATCCGATTTTCTACCCACTGCGTCACTGCGCTCCATGTGTGTCATTAGTAAGTAGGTGACAGTATTTACATGACTAATTTCTACATTTAATAGTTACAAACGTAATTTCGGTCTGCCCCAGACAGACCTTAATTACAGAGTGGCTATATTACTCAAGTGACCTAACGTGAAGTTTATATGCTTATGCAACGCTGTGCTATATAGTCGAGGCGTAGCACACACAGGGTGAACACACTGACACATGTATGTGTAGGAAGACACATGTCGTCCGTCAAACACAATTCAGTATAACACACAGTATGCCTTACAGATGACAAGTTGGCGAGTTGCTCAGACATAAACGACTTCCGCTGTTCCTTCGCGCAGTTTGCACCGGAAGTAACGACTGACACTAAAACTTCTAGACATCTTTCTTTGCAATCACAGATAAAGCTGTCACAGACAGTGAAATTGATGAAACGTACGACTGCTAAGAACGAACTAACGCGTGCAGCCGCAGTAATGGTGTCGTTTATGTGCGAGCGTCGATCAAGTGACACTGGCTAAATTCTCTATACGCGTTTTGTGTTTTAACTGGGCTCGCTGGCTGGCTGAACGCCGCAGCCACAATACATTACACGGGCGGCAACTAAGTGGGCGGAATTCAACTATTGCATTAGCGGGACCGATGCGCCTGATGAAAAGAGATTGATTGCGCGCGCTTTGTAGCTGTTGAGTTGTTCGACTCATTCGAATAATTACGCTTAATTTCATTTCATAGGTGGATGGTCGGTTGAGCAAATGAAAGGTGAAATCAGCAACTGACCTGCATGGCTACAGCGACAGGCGACGAAGTGTGAATACATACCTGGATGTGTTGCCAACGTCAAGGCGATAGTAGAAAACACCGCGTGAACACATCCATGGTGGCATAAGGATACGAGCGATGACAGGTGATATCGGGTGAACACGTCTCTAGTTTCGTTGGATAAGGGGCATGACGTGAGCACATCCTTAGTGACGTCGTGACAGAGGCAATGACAAACGACATCGCGTGAACACATCCCTAGTGAGGTCGTAACATAGGGAATGTCAAACAACGTTGGGTGAACACATTCATAGTGACGTCGTAACAGAGGCAATGTCAAACAACGTTGCGTGAACACATACATAGTGACGTCGTGACAGAGGCAATGTCAAAGAACGTTGCGTGAACACATCCATAGTGACGTCGTAACAGAGGCAATGTCAAACAACGCTGCGTGAACACATCCATAGTGACGTCGTAACAGAGGCAATGACAAACAATATCGCGTGAACACATACATAGTGACGTCGTAACAGAGGCAATGACAAACAACGTTGCGTGAACACATCCCTAGTGACGTCGTAACAGAGGCAATGTCAAAGAACGTTGCGTGAACACATTCCTAGTGACGTCGTAACAGAGGCAATGTCAAACAACGTTGCGTGAACACATTCCTAGTGACGTCGTAACAGAGGCAATGTCAAAGAACTTGCGTGAACACATTCCTAGTGACGTCGTAACAGAGGCAATGTCAAAGAACGTTGCGTGAACACATTCCTAGTGACGTCGTAACAGAGGCAATGTCAAACAACGTTGCGTGAACACATTCCTAGTGACGTCGTAACAGAGGCAATGACAAACAACGTTGCGTGAACACATTCCTAGTGACGTCGTAACAGAGGCAATGTCAAAGAACGTTGCGTGAACACATCCCTAGTGACGTCGTAACAGAGGCAATGACAAACAACGTTGCGTGAACACATACATAGTGACGTCGTAACAGAGCCAATGTCAAACAACGTTGCGTGAACACATACATAGTGACGTCGTGACAGAGGCAATGTCAAAGAACGTTGCGTGAACACATCCATAGTGACGTCGTAACAGAGCCAATGTCAAACAACGCTGCGTGAACACATCCATAGTTGAGCCGGATAACGAACGATGTCATGTGAACACATATATGACAGCGTCTTTGAAACCGTTTGACATATGACAGTGCGGCGTCTGTGTAATCAACGACCTCTCACCGGAAGTCGACGGGTTGGAAGAGCCACAAGTTGCGGGTGATTTGCGACAATGCGAGAAAGGTCGAGCACACAGGTGCTGTGAGAAGGGGGGTACAGAGTGAGGGGGCGACAGCCAAGACGAACTGCGGGGGCCATGCCGCTTTCTTGCGATTTCGTCAACTGACGCTCAGTCGTTTTTTCCTCCATTCACTGTAGTGTTATAGCAACAAATAGTCCGCGTCCTTGGGTGATATTTATATCAGGCTAGCACGTTGAATGGGTGTGCACGCGTAGGTTGTTTTCTTTTTACGGTGTTACTGTGAGTGAAAGTCGTGTCGAGCCAACGCGTGGTCGCGGCTCTGCAGTAAGCGTGACAAATACAAAAAAAACCAGTTCCAAATGAAAGAAACAATGACAT
>JAODUO010001475.1:20000-30000 GCA_025642075.2 Ridgeia piscesae
AAAGGTGGAAGTTTATTCGCAAGAGTCAAAGTTTATCTACTAATTATACTTATGTTACCATAAGAAGTGTTTCGATAGTACACTAAGCGGACTGTAAACCAATGAGTTATGTGTTTGTATGGACAAACATATACTTTAATTTGTAGCAATGTGGCAAAATGTATTCTGTGTTCATATGTAAACACTCTAAGATGTACACATAATATTAATTTGTATTTGTATTGATACACTCTACTTCCACTCACAACGATAATATCATATATAGCGTCTCCAAGAACAACACTCAATACAGCATTGTTTGATCCAGCAAGAAATATTAACATTAAAAAGAAAACAATAAGATTAGCATCCACCCCATGGTATTTTTCTACGGAGATGAAGGTGGGGATATGAAAGTTTTGAGTTTCCTTGGTTCATCAGGTATAATGGTTCTCTGGGTCCCTTCAACATTTGCCTTTCTTAAAGCAGTGAAGTTAGAAGTACAGCAAGCTATGCCGTTACTAAACACCATTCATTTTGCGACCGACCCTCCATGTTCTCAATACCGAAATCGCTCCATCTGCTCGTTGGTTCGCCGTTTCCCTCCTTATTCGGTGGCTGGAGGCCAGCCTCGGCCAGGGACCACGCGACAGTGTAGGAGGGTCATTACAGAAGACAACCGGCAACCTGGTTAAAAGTGGCCACATCATGACGAAATGTGCAGGGCTGTTGGTAGCCGTGCGTAAGGTTGAGACACCTTGGAAGTGTTTGAAGATGACGTAGCCAGATGCCACAAACATGTGGAGTCTTGGAGCATGAATGCAGTGAATGGCGGCGCACGCCACTGTGCCTTATGATGAGAGGCACGCCATGTTATGTTGCTATGAAGGAGGCGGATATTTCACCCACACTGCGACGGGTGGACAATTGTCCCTGTCGCTGTAATCCGGGATCAATTGGAGGAAGATCCACGTGAAACAAACTCCTCCAATGGCCGTCGTTACAATTTTAGACAATACTATAAAATGATCAGATTAGGCTATGTTACGCACATTGCTGAACAAAGGACATATTCAGTTCAGTAGAATATGAGTACAGGAGACAAGTTTAGTTTGTCGAGGAGGTGACTGCCATGGTTAATGGCTTACTAATGCAGCAAATTACTGTAATTGTACGCACATTAGTAGAATACGTTGTTTGTTCTTCTGATTAGCAGAATGTACTCGATGCCTACACATAACTAGTCCATTTGGGGAAGATTAGAACATCAGGTGATCTCCGCCTATTACTGAATCATTAAAGAAGTACAAGAGATCAGTCTGATGTCACATGTTTATGGAACACTGTATACACTAATAATATTTACGTCTGTCACTAGACGACCAACAGTTCGTGACGGTGTCCGTTAGCTGAAAGGAAGACTCTTTAATCATCCCAAACATTACAAAATAACCGACATGACATTTACTTGGTTAAACATATTTCTTGCCATAAAGACGACATCTGAATTAAAAACAATGCATTTCTTCAGAAATGTTGACGATTGTAAAATAGTGCATGTAGCTGCCTCAGAGAAATACGCCGACACCAAGTAAAACAAGACACATGCCCTTTAGAACAATTACTTTCTTTTTGGGAAATGCTAGTGAAGAATTCCGTTCAGCGATACAGAGCGTACACATTTTTAAAACATCCGCAGGAAGACTACAAATGAAGTATCCGCATAAGTTTTATTCCATTGAAAAGGTAATTGTTCATTTCATACATGCATTTGCGGTTATACTATACAAGAGTTCCCTTTAGAAGGATAAGTAATTATGTGGCCGCTTTACTCTTTTATAGGAGACCGAATATGTTATTCTTTTTCTCCATTTTTTTTACAAACGTTGCCAGTATATATATATATATATATATATATATATATATATATACTGGCAACGATTGACACAACATCGTTTGTTATCACAGCAATAGAACATTAGATACAAGACGCGCACACACACATACTCGCACACGCACACGCACACACACACACGCATACACACACACACACACACACACACACACACACACACACACACACACACACACACACACACACACACACACACACACACACATACACACATACACACACTCACTCACACACACACACACACACACACACACACTATATATATATATATATATATATATATATATATATATATATATATATATATATATATATGTATATATATATATATATATATATATATATATATGATTATATATATATATATATATATATATATATATATATATATATGTGTGTCAGTATATGTGTGTGGGTCAGTTATCACGAAAAGTCGACAACACTGTTTTCTAATATAACCATTACACAAATATACAGCACGGCATTGTAGTTGTGGTTACGCAACCGCCTCGTTGATGTATGTACCAGCGTAACCCAACTTTTCATGTGTATCTTTACAATTATGGACATTATGGCCAAATAAAGGGTATTTTGTAGCCATTTGGAATTTGTGTGTGTAGTACTATTATGTTAACACGAATTATGCTATAACCAGTAATCACGGATGTGTGTTTTCCTATTTAACGGTGTATAGTTCGACACAGAGTCTTCATATCAAAGAATGTCAGCGTTTTGTTGAATGGGCGTGCCGCAGGAACGCATGGTGGGGTAGTTTGGCCGATAACAAGAGTATGGAAATAGTCATCAAAGAATAAGCAAGGGTAAATAATACAGTATAAAAATACTAATTGTATCTGTGTTAAGACTTCCGTTTATATAAAACCTATATAGGTTAAATTGGCCTCCAACAAAATGAAAACCGGTAGTAAAATATAATAGTCTCATATTTTGAAGCGCGTGCGTGTGTGTGCGTGTGTTTGATATAAGTGTGTCAACAGTTGGTTGTACGCCGGAGTCTCCACTCCTGTCAGACATGACACCGGATGGCGGAAGAAGGGGGAGGGGTGTTTTGGAGATGTTTTGCAGTGACGTTCCATTCATTTAATTTGTTTACTAGTGTCCATCGTGGGTAACTTTATTCACTCAGGGGATACGTACACATGCGCAGCTTTCACACCTAGGGATCCTCCTCCTCCTCCTCCTCCTCCTCCTCCTCCTCCTCCTCCTCCTCCTCCTCCTCCTCCTCATCCGCATCCGCATCCGCATCCGCATCCGCATCCTCATCCTCATCCTCATCCTCCTCCTCATCCTCATCCCCATCCTCATCCTCATCCTCATCCTCATCCTCATCCTCATCCTCATCCTCATCCTCATCCTCATCCTCATCCTCATCCTCATCCTCATCCTCATCCTCATCCTCATCCTCATCCTCATCCTCATCCCCCCCCATCCCCCTCCCATCCCATCCCATCCTCACCTCACCCCCACCCCCATCCCCATCCCCATCCTCTCCTCATCCCCATTCATCCCCATCCTCATCCTCACCCGTTTGCTAGCTCGCATGTTTGTAAGGGCTGGGCAGGAGGACCTATTGTACAAGTACTTTTTAGTAATTGGGATCTTGAATGTGGTCATAGTCCACATATGTTAGTGACTGGAATCTTGGATATGGTCATAACCCATTTGTGTTAGTGACTGGGATCTTGGATGTGGTCATAACCCATTTGTGTTAGTGACTGGGATCTTGGATGTGGTCATAACCCACTTATGTTAGTGACTGGGATCTTGGATGTGGTCATAACCCACTTGTATTAGTGACTGGGATCTTGGATGTGGTCATAACCCACTTGTATTAGTGACTGGGATCTTGGATGTGGTCATAACCCACTTGTATTAGTGACTGGGATCTTGGATGTGGTCATAACCCACTTGTATTAGTGACTGGGACCTTGGATGTGGTCATAACCCACTTGTATTAGTGACTGGGATCTTGGATGTGGTCATAACCCACTTGTGTTAGTGACTGGGACCTTGGATGTGGTCATAACCCACTTGTGTTAGTGACTGGGATCTTGGATGTGGTCATAACCCACTTGTATTAGTGACTGGGACCTTGGATGTGGTCATAACCCACTTGTGTTAGTGACTGGGATCTTGGATGTGGTCATAACCCACTTGTGTTAGTGGCTGGGATCTTGGATGTGGTCATAACCCACTCGTATTAGTGACTGGGACCTTGGATGTGGTCATAACCCACTTGTGTTAGTGACTGGGATCTTGGATGTGGTCATAACCCACTTGTATTAGTGACTGGGATCTTGGATGTGGTCATATCCCACTTGTGTTAGTGACTGGAATCTTGGATGTGGTCATAACCCACTTGTGTTAGTGACTGGGATCTTGGATGTGGTCATAACCCACTTATGTTAGTGGCTGGGATCTTGGATGTGGTCATAACCCACTTATGTTAGTGACTGGGATCTTGGATGTGGTCATAACCCACTTGTGTTAGTGACTGGGATCTTGGATGTGGTCATAACCCACTTATGTTAGTGGCTGGGATCTTGGATGTGGTCATAACCCATTTATGTTAGTGACTGGGATCTTGGATGTGGTCATAACCCACTTATGTTAGTGACTGGGATCTTGGATGTGGTCATAACCCACTTGTGTTAGTGACTGGGATTTTGGATGTGGTCATAACCCACTTGTGTTAGTGACTGGGATCTTGGATGTGTTCATAACCCACTTATGTTAGTGACTGGGACCTTGGATGTGGTCATAACCCACTTGTGTTAGTGGCTGGGATCTTGGATGTGTTCATAACCCACTTATGTTAGTGACTGGGATCTTGGATGTGTTCATAACCCACTTGTGTTAGTGACTGGGATCTTGGATGTGTTCAAAACCCACTTGTGTTAGTGACTTGGATATTGGATGTGTTCATAACCCACTTGTGTTAGTGACTTGGAAATTGGATGTGTTCATAACCCACTTATGTTAGTGACTGGGATATTGGATGTGTTCATAACCCACTTGTGTTAGTGACTTGGAAATTGGATGTGTTCATAACCCACTTGTGTTAGTGACTGGGACCTTGGATGTGTTCATAACCCATTTGTGTTAGTGACTTGGAAATTGGATGTGTTCATAACCCACTTGTGTTAGTGACTGGGATATTGGATGTGGTCATATCCCACTTGTGTTAGTGACTGGGATATTGGATGTGGTCATATCCCACTTGTATTAGTGACTGGGATCTTGGATGTGGTCATAACCCACTTGTATTAGTGACTGGGACCTTGGATGTGGTCATAACCCACTTGTGTTAGTGACTGGGATCTTGGATGTGGTCATATCCCACTTGTATTAGTGACTGGGACCTTGGATGTGGTCATAACCCACTTGTGTTAGTGACTGGGATATTGGATGTGGTCATAACCCACTTGTATTAGTGACTGGGACCTTGGATGTGGTCATAACCCACTTGTGTTAGTGACTGGGATCTTGGATGTGGTCATATCCCACTTGTATTAGTGACTGGGACCTTGGATGTGGTCATAACCCACTTGTGTTAGTGACTGGGATATTGGATGTGGTCATATCCCACTTGTATTAGTGACTGGGATCTTGGATGTGGTCATATCCCACTTGTATTAGTGACTGGGACCTTGGATGTGGTCATAACCCACTTGTGTTAGTGACTGGGATCTTGGATGTGGTCATAACCCACTTGTGTTAGTGACTGGGATCTTGGATGTGGTCATAACCCACTTGTATTAGTGACTGGGACCTTGGATGTGGTCATAACCCACTTGTGTTAGTGACTGGGATCTTGGATGTGGTCATAACCCACTTGTATTAGTGACTGGGACCTTGGATGTGGTCATAACCCACTTGTGTTAGTGACTGGGATCTTGGATGTGGTCATAACCCACTTGTGTTAGTGACTGGGATCTTGGATGTGGTCATAACCCACTTGTATTAGTGACTGGGACCTTGGATGTGGTCATAACCCACTTGTGTTAGTGACTGGGATCTTGGATGTGGTCATAACCCACTTGTATTAGTGACTGGGACCTTGGATGTGGTCATAACCCACTTGTATTAGTGACTGGGATCTTGGATGTGGTCATAACCCACTTGTGTTAGTGACTGGGACCTTGGATGTGGTCATAACCCACTTGTATTAGTGACTGGGATCTTGGATGTGTTCATAACCCACTTGTGTTAGTGACTGGGACCTTGGATGTGGTCATAACCCACTTGTATTAGTGACTGGGACCTTGGATGTGGTCATAACCCACTTGTGTTAGTGACTGGGATATTGGATGTGGTCATAACCCACTTGTATTAGTGACTTGGAAATTGGATGTGTTCATAACCCACTTGTATTAGTGACTGGGATATTGGATGTGTTCATAACCCACTTGTGTTAGTGACTGGGATATTGGATGTGGTCATAACCCACTTGTATTAGTGACTGGGATCTTGGATGTGTTCATAACCCACTTGTGTTAGTGACTGGGATATTGGATGTGTTCATAACCCACTTGTATTAGTGACTTGGAAATTGGATGTGTTCATAACCCACTTGTGTTAGTGACTGGGATATTGGATGTGGTCATAACCCACTTGTATTAGTGACTGGGATCTTGGATGTGTTCATAACCCACTTGTGTTAGTGACTGGGATATTGGATGTGGTCATATCCCACTTGTGTTAGTGACTGGGACCTTGGATGTGGTCATAACCCACTTGTATTAGTGACTGGGATCTTGGATGTGGTCATAACCCACTTGTGTTAGTGACTGGGATATTGGATGTGTTCATAACCCACTTATGTTAGTGACTGGGATCTTGGATGTGGTCATAACCCATTTGTGTTAGTGACTGGGATCTTGGATGTGGTCATAACCCACTTGTGTTAGTGACTGGGATATTGGATGTGGTCATAACCCACTTGTATTAGTGACTGGGATATTGGATGTGTTCATAACCCATTTGTGTTAGTGACTGGGATCTTGGATGTGGTCATAACCCACTTGTGTTAGTGACTGGGATATTGGATGTGTTCATAACCCACTTGTGTTAGTGACTGGGATATTGGATGTGGTCATAACCCACTTGTATTAGTGACTGGGATATTGGATGTGGTCATAACCCACTTGTGTTTGTGACTGGGATATTGGATGTGGTCATAACCCACTTGTGTTAGTGACTGGGATCTTGGATGTGGTCATAACCCACTTGTGTTAGTGACTGGGATATTGGATGTGGTCATAACCCACTTATGTTAGTGACTGGGATCTTGGATGTTGTCATAACCCACTTGTATTAGTGACTGGGACCTTGGATGTGGTCATAACCCACTTGTATTAGTGACTGGGATATTGGATGTGGTCATAACCCACTTGTATTAGTGACTTGGAAATTGGATGTGTTCATAACCCACTTGTGTTAGTGACTGGGATATTGGATGTGTTCATAACCCACTTGTGTTAGTGACTGGGATATTGGATGTGTTCATAACCCACTTGTGTTAGTGACTGGGATATTGGATGTGTTCATAACCCACTTGTGTTAGTGAATGGGATATTGGATGTGTTCATAACCCACCAATGCCGCAGTGAATACACTGAACACCGTGACTACAGTGTTCACAGTGGTCACAGTAAACACAGTGAATACAGTTAATGCAGAGGCTACAGTGACTAGAGGGTGAAAGTTGTAGAACAGTCATTCACTAGGGGGCGCCATATGTGTAGTTACTACGTGGATCTCATTTACTACGTTCCAATCGTAAATGTTACGTTTATCGTAAATGTTCAGATGCTCTTTCACCACTGGTAAACTCATTAACCTGGATTACATAGACATCACGAAATCATATTAATGATATACGCTAAGTGAATGGAATTCAACGTAAACAATGGATTATTCAATAAAACCAAGCAAATCGAACCGAACACCAGATTAAAAACTGTGGTTTACATGTGGCCTTGTCTAAAGACATGTCCCACAGTGTCGTTGACCTAGGCCTGGATTAAAACATGTGCAGATTGAAACACCGTGCAGTGTTGTCAAGTCGATGAAGTCAGCTGAAACAGGTCCAGCAGATGGATGCAAGTGCTACTACGTCAGGTCAGGGAGATGACGTCATCGACGGAACCACATTTATTGGTTAATAAATTTATACTATTAATACTCTACTTAACATTTTCGTGACTCCACCGACTGATACTAAAACCATGTTAATGAATATAGTTCGTGTCTGGGTGACATTTATGTAACACATCGTCAGAGGAATGTTGACGGGCTCCGCGTGCGGGTCTTAGTCATTGTACTCTCTGTTTACCTCTTGACTAGGATGGGCAGATATAATAAAGTAAGACATCTCAACACTGAAGATATGACGTTCGTTCCTCATTTATTGACATTTATTTCTCATTTGTTCTTAACGGCCTCATATATTGAAGGTTACATTCCGCCAACTTATGTTTATCGCGTCCGAAACAGTGCTTGCAAACGTTGCGACCGCATAATATCAAACACTGTAAACACAACACGAGCCACATATGCTACCTGTAAGTATCCTTTACTTACGTCATACCCGGAAATACCTTTCATGTCTTACCTGTTCTGTCACTCCAACCACAAGTCGGACGAACTGTTTCTGTGAATGCCCTGCTATTAGCCACCGAGCGGAAGAGTCTACCTGCCTTTAATAAATAGAGTTGTCTTAAGTAGTGAGCTAAAGCAACAATCAATCTCCATTCGTCATTGTCGGGTCTGTACATCTGCACACAGGTGACGCTACAGCCATGTAGTACGTAGCACTGGCCGCCGCGTCTGTCGTCTCCTTATAGAGGAGCATCCCGTGATTCGTTGTTCGCGTGTTCCACTACCACGGTATAACTGATTAAGTCTATTTAACTCTGACTGTTCTTAGCGGGGCTCTGACGTCACAGTCTGTCCCTGCGTCACAGCCGTCTACCACAAGTCCTACTTTGTTACAGTAATTGTAAAACACATCACATCCTGAAATATGGCAGCAAAGTAACACTGATGTGTTGTTAGAAACAAACCTATTTGTACGTATGGCTGGATCAATTTATGCTGTAAATTATTGAAGAAGCTCGCGAATGTTGTTGGATGTGATATTTGATTCGTGGTTTATGCGATATTGACAATGTTATAGAAATATTAATTTCCAGTCTAAACTTGTTCGGTAGCGACAAAATACATTATCTTTGATGACTCGTTTCTCGTAGCCTCGGGTGGTTTTTTGTTTTGCTGTGATGGATTCGACTATTAATCTGTCGTGGTTCGTTCCACAAATCACGAATGCGCTACACTGATGCATCTCGGAAAAGGTCACCAAGTTATTCCTTACCCGAATGAGCTGTGCGGTATCATGCCAATCGGAAACACTGTCGTTAATATACAAACCTCAGACGGGCCCAGAGCTACGATCGTTGACCTCAGTGGACGTCATTCTCAGGAGCATGTTGTCTTCATCGACCCTGGCCATCACAGGAGCACTTTTAGTTCGTCGTGTAAATTGTAAATAGTCGACACGACGCGTCGACCGCTACTGCTGGTCCACACGCATAGGGCCGCTACTGTTGGTCCACACACATAGGGCCGCTACTGCTGGTCCCCTCACATAGGGCCGTTACTGCTGGTCCCCTCACATAGGGCCGCTACTGCTGGTCCCCACACACATAGGACCAGTACTGCTGGTCCCCACAAATAGGGCCGCTACTGCTGGTCCCCACATATAGGGCCGCTACCACTGGTCCCCTCACATAGGGCCGCTACTAATGGTCCCTTCACATAGGGCTGCTACTGCTGGTCCCCACACACATAGGACCAGTACTGCTGGTCCGCACACATAGGGCCGCTACTGCTGGTCCCTTCACGTAGGGCCGCTACTGCTGATCCCCTTCATAGGGCCGCTACTGCTGGTCCCCACACACATAGGACCAGTACTGCTGGTCCCCTCACATCACCTCACACACGTGTCGTCCATATAAATAGTTAATATTTAGACATATATTTCTGTAGTTCCATAATCAAATGGTGCTATGTCGCACCTTACTG
>JAODUO010001475.1:35000-42500 GCA_025642075.2 Ridgeia piscesae
ATCTCGCCATTAGCAAATAGCTGTGCGGCCTTTGTAGCCAGTCTCCGATAATCATAATAGCACTCGACGCATAATATTGAATTTATTGCGCTACTCCATCGTGCAATTTGACGACGTCTGGAGCTGGACTAATGCGCCGCGGTTCAATCGCCGTCCGTCGGGAGTTGTACGTTAACGCCGGGCACTCATTTGTATCCGACGGCCGATTAATCGAGGATGCCTAGATAACGTCACGTGACATACATTTACTAGGACATCTGTCCAATGTTGCTGCGGCATCTTGGTGACACGTGACACGAGCGAACGAGATAAATGATGCAGTCCATTCGTTAACATCATTACCTGACGTCACAAGACGCTTAATTCATTTCGCAAAGAGAATCATCGGAGTCGACAAAGTCAACACGAAGATTACACCGTAAGCCTCGAAGGCTACCCCGTTGATTAGGTTACTAATACTCCACCTTGTTCGATGTACCCGGTGTGCGGGCTTCGCTTTCACGCTGCCACACAACTGGTCTCGTGTGACAGCGCTATGTTGACGTTCAACGTAACCAAGAACACAAACCAATCTTACGGTCTGTCAAGTCACCTTCGTCCACCGTGTGTCATATTCCACCTATAGTCACACTATATATATATAACAACACTTGTTATCCAGCAATATGCGCACTCCACCTGCTATGAATATCTAGTGCTATGTTCACACTTAACATACACTGACACTACAGGTTTGGTAGTCGTAATCACAATCCAACTCTTAGTGCGATAATTATCTAAGTGTGCGCACACTCGTGTTGTTTTACACCGTATTTACACTCGACCTTTTGTTGTATCCGTTCTACGTGCAGTCACATTCGTGTTGGATATTCACACAGCACGTGTAGTTGCATTCGTGTTGTATCCACACCGCACATGTAGCCTCAATCGTGGTGGTAGACTGCGTTTGTAACCTCTCTCTCTCTCTCTCTCTCTCTCTCTCTCTCTCTCTCTCTCTCTCTCTCTCTCTCTCTCTCTCTCTCTCTCTCTCTCTCTCTCTCTCTCTCTCTCTCTCTCTCTCTCTCTCTCTCTCTCTCTCTCTCTCTCTCTCTCTCTCTCTCTCTCTCTCTCTCTCTCTCTCTCTCTCTCTCTCTCTCTCTCTCTCTCTCTCTCTCTCTCTCTCTCTCTCTCTCTCTCTCTCTCTCTCTCTCTCTCTCTCTCTCTCTCTCTCTCTCTCTCTCTCTCTCTCTCTCTCTCTCTCTCTCTCTCTCTCTCTCTCTCTCTCTCTCTCTCTCTCTCTCTCTCTCTCTCTCTCTCTCTCTCTCTCTCTCTCTCTCTCTCTCTTTCTCTCTCTCTCTCTCTCTCTCTCTCTCTCTCTCTCTCTCTCTCTCTCTCTCTCTCTCTCTCTCTCTCTCTCTCTCTCTCTCTCTCTCTCTCTCTCTCTCTCTCTCTCTCTCTCTCTCTCTCTCTCTCTCTCTCTCTCTCTCTCTCTCTCTCTCTCTCTCTCTCTCTCTCTCTCTCTCTCTCTCTCTCTCTCTCTCTCTCTCTCTCTCTCTCTCTCTCTCTCTCTCTCTCTCTCTCTCTCTCTCTCTCTCTCTCTCTCTCTCTCTCTCTCTCTCTCTCTCTCTCTCTCTCTCTCTCTCTCTCTCTCTCTCTCTCTCTCTCTCTCTCTCTCTCTCTCTCTCTCTCTCTCTCTCTCTCTCTCTCTCTCTCTCTCTCTCTCTCTCTCTCTCTCTCTCTCTCCTACTGAAGCAATTGCTGTTATTTTCTACAACGATGCATCACTCGTGCATCACTTGGCGTCGTGTTAGGAAGTAACAGTTTAAGTGTATATACATCTACAACAATACAAAGGAAGTTATCATTGCTGCGAAACGCCTGCAGATGTTCTGCTGAGACCGGTCTGTTTGATTAACTCCCCGTTGTCCGCTGCACTAACGCAAGCAGGCGTTATAAACTGCTTGGGTAATAGCGACGTTTATTACTACTACTGCTAATATAGTTCCGGTCGTGCGCTCAGTTATGACCGCGTCGCACGACGTGTTCCTGCGATGAGCGGTTGCAGCAAGTGATGCGTGACGATGCCAAAGTGTGGCGGCGCGTGAAGAATGCGTACTCTATGGTTAAGAGTGTAAATCCCATCCGTTAATGACGTCGAGCAGAGATGAAACAGCACCGTGCGCTGCTGTCATATGTTCTCACTGTATGTCGACCAGCAAGGGTGTGATATATGTCGTTGCATCCATTCGTCGTTATGCCTTCGCGACAGGACCGTGCTGCCACAAACACCGGACAACTATGTCAAAGTCGCCGGCGACACTGGCACCATCGTCATCATCAGGTCATCTCGCATTGGTGTAGTCTTCACACTGAGTCCCGCTAATGCCAATGCTATGATTCCAATTAGGGGAAACTGCCGTGTCTCTAGTTGGGCATAGGTTAATTCAGCACACTTCTCGATCACGGTTCTCTTATTTAGTCGCACTCGCACGGTTAGTCTTTACAGGGTCTTTACTCGGTACGAAATCTCGAGGATCACGGAGTGTTGTATGACGTCACGATCACAACTAATGAATGTTCTAATCAGGCATGATAAGGATTCGATGCCATGTTGTCGTGGTATCGTTAGCGATGCAAGATAGAAGAGTCGTCTTCTTGGGTTAATCACAGATTCTCACTCTCGCTGCCACGTTGTTATTGTCAGTTGCTGACATCTTTACGTCACGCGGCAATGTGATGGCTTCGTTTTATTACGTAAGAATTTGTCTCACGGTCTCATTTCGTAGCAAGGAGTTTGTGTCAACGGTGATTCATGGTTGACAACATGTCCATTGGTGTCAGACCTCTACGATGGGCGACAGCTGGTGACGTAAAACTTAGCGAGGTTTCACCTAGATGCTCGATGTCAATCTGAAACAGAAAATAACGAAATTGGCCTTCCATAAATCCTCCGACCACATCCCTGGCTGATGGCGGTTATGTTTCGTGCGGCCAAACCCCCCATTGTTCCTGGGTATGAATTAGTAATCCCTAAATGGAGGTGGCGACTCCCGTTACACCCACCCCAACATAGGCCGGATAATAATTTTACATTGCATATGTATGAAACTGCACAACAATCAGTTTAGTTTCAATAACAAAACTCTGCGATATAATCTTAATAGCGCATTAATATAGTGCTTGGAATAATAAATAAACTGGTTCACTTTTAAAGACCAATTGGGGTTTTGACGTATTTATGCTATCACATTCATCTCGCTCGCCGTCGGTTCCTGCATAACACAAAAACAACATGTTTTACTTGCATACAGACGCAAGCTACATTATACTCGCTCCTGGCATCTTTGGCTTAGCTGGTTAATATAGGGACGTAGTTTATTTCTCTACTTGTCAATATGTTATTTTATAATTACGACAATGATTTTTGAACACTCTAAAACCCGTGCAGTAATCGACCCAGACAACATACGTCTGTCAACATTTCCCGATTACGACCATTTCAACGGACCTTTACACTCGAGTTGGCGTAGAACTTCATTACGCCACTAATCCACTAAAATCAATGAATGCTTGTTTAGTCAGCTTGTCTCCGATCCGACGTTGAGATCGTATCGTGCAACATGCACTTTATTGGAGCTAAATTGGTCATCTAGCGCACACACACAGTGGTTGTCACGCCAAATCGATGCCGCACCGACGCAACGAAACCTTTCACTTACTCAATCGTAATCCACTTACTCGGCGTCCGATTTCATTTCCCAGCTTACTTGAGTTAGCCATGGTCAAGCTACTGTGGAGAAATTATGTCATCTTAATATTATACTTCTCGGCGTTGCTAAATGTCAACAAAGTGGACACAATGACATCTACCTCAACCCGTGTGACGGAATCATACTTCTTGCAGCTCGGCGACTCAGTGCAAATATTCATCTTGGCATACCATGAAAACGCCGATAACGCACATTGTACCGTGCACCCCACCCCCCCCCGAAAATATCCTTTTAATCGGTGTCACTAGATCGGACAAAATACGAAGAAAAAAACAATTTGCTACGTTAACAAGTCAGCAAAATGTCCCACGTATGATTTTTATGCAACTTAGTGCCGCCATTATTAACAAATCTATTTTTCACTAAATCTCGGCCAATGTCCAGACCCATATTTTCAGTGCCAATGATCATTAGAAGACCATTCAGGAATTAACTACGTGTTTCCTTGGCATGTTGTGCAAATTCTCAAGTGCCAGTAAATATATATTACCTAAAATGGGACTTTTCCGCGATATCCCAGCTAATATTGCAATTGCGTTGTGAGAGTTTTTCAAGGGCATTAAGTTACGTTTTTTACGAATAACTATTATAAACTGCCGCGCCTAAACCTTTCATTGGCTTCAAGATGATAATTGTCAGAACATAATTCACCATCGCTTTCACTGAAATGTTCAAAACCAAACTCGCTCTTGTCTTCCTCGTCCTCATCTTCTTCCTGTTAACGACCATCAATGTCCAATATATCAACCAGTGAGTTTGGTAGGACAAGACCGCAGGACCACACCAGTCCCAATACTCCTTCTTCAGTCCTTATCCATCCTTGCCCATCATCGCAAGGATTCGGCTTTTCCAGGATGGGTTCTTCAACTCGCTTGTACAATGTGATGCAGGTGGTTCACACGCTAGACGTGCGGCTTCAATGCAGAGTGACAGGGAGGAAGGCGAGCCAGGTCGACCTTACACATGGGAACCGCCACGTTGCCTAGTACAAGCGGGCTGACGAACCCATCATGAAAAAGCCGAAACCCTACGACGATGGGCGACGGTGACTAAGGGACCGACGATGGAATGTTGGAGCCGGTGTGGTCCTGCGGTACTGTCCTACCAAACTCATTGGTTCATCTCATGGACACTGGTGATTGTAAGAGGAAGACGAGGAGGAGCATGAGAAGGAGCAGGAGGAGGGGAGGAGAAAGACGAGGACGAGTTTGACTTTGATAATTTCTCTGAATGGTGAATCATGTTCTGATAATGACTATCTTGAAGCCCATGAGAGATTAACGCGCGGCACCTCAAAAGAGATCATTCTGCCTAGCTATTTACCTAGATCAATAAATGAGTTGGTAATTGAACTGAGTGAAATTACTATATTCACAGTACCTTGAATTGACCCCCAGCTTAACATTCGCTTATAAAGACAACACGATTTCTTAAGTTAATGCCCTCGAAAAACCTCTCAGCTTACTTGTAATATTCCCTGAGGAACAGCGGAAAGTCCAATTTCAGTAACGCTGGCACTTTATAATTTGCATAACATCCCAAGGAAACACGTAGTTAATTCAGGAATGGTCTTCTGATAATTACAGGCCCTGAAAACATGGGTCTGGAACCTTATTTTTGAAGTTACGTGTAAAATTGGCCGATATTGTGAAAAATAGCTTTTTCAATAAAGGCCGCACTAATTTGCTAAAAAGTAATGTGTTGTACACACGAATGCATGCACGCAAACGTATACACACATAGTGAAATTGTTTACTGCACGGAGCAACTACGGCCCGGGTGCACAGAGACTGGGGCTGGTTGGCACCCATCCGTCAGACGCCCAGCCTCCTTCCGGCAGTACGAAGTACGGATCATCTGTCTCCTTGCGCGCAGCTGTATTGTCAGTCAGCTTCAAACGTAAAAGCAAGCATTATAAAACTCGATAAACACGTGTGTTTTAACGAACAACGCAAATTCGCCAGATGAATCAGGCAACGGAAATGTTCTGTCATTTCCAGAGATACCACAGTTGATGCCGTCATAAATATTCCTATATGTCGGGCTAATGCAGTCGTCGGGAATCAAACATTCCTCCGTCGAGTTTCTAACTGTTCGTGATTGGTTGTCAACTGGACGTTTGCACTTCCTATTGACCGGAAGGCGATCGATCCGAGATTGTTGATATCCTGTTAGAAGATGAAATGGTTAGGTCGATTAATCAAATGATCCATTATTGACATCGACGATACGGACGTCGTAACGGAGACTGTACTAACAAGGAGAGTGGCCAGAGTCCGCGTGCAGATGTTCTCGCATCAGACACGACGGTCAATCTCATCTGTCTGTTTATCTCGCACACCTCTTTATTCCCCGCACGTTCGCTTTTATTGCACCGGACACTAAAATAGACGAGACTCATCCGTCAATCCAGCCTCGCAACAACTTGCTATCTGGAGCGAGGTCTGCGGCATAACGACGCTATTTTGAGTTGTTGGAATGAAAGAATAGCGTGGAAATGTAAAGCAAGACGTGTAGAC
This sequence comes from Ridgeia piscesae, assembly GCA_025642075.2. Lineage (NCBI taxonomy): Eukaryota > Metazoa > Annelida > Polychaeta > Sabellida > Siboglinidae > Ridgeia > Ridgeia piscesae. Next base: position 41,269 of record JAODUO010001475.1, read on the forward strand.
TCGAACAATAACACGAAGGAGTATAACTGAAATGTAGAAATGGTGAATATTGGTTCTTTTTCAGAATTTCAGTAAATACAGAATTGAAGTGTATTATGGAAATATAGAATGGAAGTACAGAATGGAAGTATACAATGAAAGTACAAAATTGAAGTACAGAATGAAAGTACATAATAAAGTGTGCTCGAACAACAACCCCGCTGCCACGGTCGTAATCGAGGGGACTCTCGCCTCTCCCGCCGTGTGCACCTTCTTACAGAGTACCGGCGTGAGTACCTAGTGAAAGTACCGGCGTGTGTACATAGTGAGTGTATCGGCGTGTGTACCTAGTGAGAGTACCGGCATGTGTACATAGTGAGTGTACCGGCGTGTGTACCTAGTGAGAGTACCGGCGTGTGTACATAGTGAGTGTACCGGCGTGTGTACCTAGTGAGAGTACCGGCGTGTGTACATAGTGAGTGTATCGGCGTGTGTACCTAGTGAGAGTACCGGCGTGTGTACATAGTGAGTGTACCGGCGTGTGTACTTAGTGAGAGTACCGGCGTGTGTACCTAGTGAGAGTACCGGCGTATGTACCTAGTGAGAGTACCGGCGTGTGTACCTAGTGAGAGTACCGGCGTGTGTACATAGTGAGTGTACCGGCGTGTGTACCTAGTGAGAGTACCGGCGTGTGTACTAGTGAGGTACGGCGTGTGTACCTAGTGAGAGTACCGGCGTGTGTACATAGTGAGTGTACCGGCGTGTGTACCTAGTGAGAGTACCGGCGTGTGTACCTAGTGAGAGTACCGGCGTGTGTACCTAGTGAGAGTACCGGCGTGTGTACCTAGTGAGAGTACCGGCGTGTGTACCTAGTGAGAGTACCGGCGTGTGTACCTAGTGAGAGTACCGGCGTGTGTACCTAGTGAGAGTATCGGCGTGTGTACCTAGTGAGAGTACCGGCGTGTGTACCTAGTGAGAGTACCGGCGTGTGTACCTAGTGAGAGTACCGGCGTGTGTACCTAGTGAGAGTACCGGCGTGTGTACCTAGTGAGAGTACCGGCGTGTGTACCTAGTGAGAGTACCGGCGTGTGTACCTAGTGAGAGTACCGGCGTGTGTACCTGAGTGAGAGTACTCGGCGTGTGTACCTAGTGAGAGTACCGGCGTGTGTACCTAGTGAGAGTACCGGCGTGTGTACCTAGTGAGAGTACCGGCGTGTGTACCTAGTGAGAGTACCGGGTGTGTACCTAGTGAG
>JAODUO010001475.1:47500-55000 GCA_025642075.2 Ridgeia piscesae
GCACTGGTGTACCGGAGAACACAACAGACAAACAAACAGACGACACTGACCCCGCGTGATACAACCTTTCCACTTGCACTGGTGTACCGGAGAACACAACAGACAAACAAACAGACGACACTGACCCCGCGTGACACAACATTTCCACTTGCACTGGTGTACCGGAGAACACAACAGACAAACAAACAGACTACACTGACCCCGCGTGATACAACCTTTCCACTTGCACTGGTGTACCGGAGAACACAACAGACAAACAAACAGACGACACTGACCCCGCGTGACACAACCTTTCCACTTGCACTGGTGTACCGGAGAACACAACAGACAAACAAACAGACTACACTGACCCCGCGTGACACAACTTTTCCTCTTGCACTGGTGTACCGGAGAACACAACAGACAAACAAACAGACGACACTGACCCCGCGTGACACAACCTTTCCACTTGCACTGGTGTACCGGAGAACACAACAGACAAACAAACAGACTACACTGACCCCGCGTGACACAACATTTCCACTTGCACTGGTGTACCGGAGAAACAACAAACAAACAAACAGACGACACTGACCCCGCGTGACACAACTTTTCCTCTTGCATTAACGGAGAACACACTATACACGGAGAACACACTTCAACACGAGACGGAGCTTGGGCCTACACTTGTAGCCCAATGAGACGGTTTACTTGTGAGGAAAGAAGAGAATCAACTTTCTAGGAAACATAAGTCTGCAACAACACGTCGCCCTCACATACACAACTTATCTGGCCACCTGGGAGAGTCCCAAATCGATTGACAGGAAAACAAAAACAAAACATTACGCTGAAATAAAAGCATCATCGGGGCCAAGACAGCAGCAGGGACAGTGGACGATAATGAAGTGACTGACGCAGCGACTGGCGACTGGAACAACAGGAAACAAACAAGACTCGACCACACAATTTCTCTCCAAGCATAAAATAGTCTCAGTGAATGGAGACCTGTCAGACAAAACAATATGATACAAGTGGTTCACCACAGGGCTCAGTCCTAGGAAATATACTATGTGTACTGTATACACACGAATTAAACAACAGTGTTCCCTCTCCCGTACAACTCTTTGCTGACGACAGCTTCATATATATTAAAATCACATCCGAACCTGATCGCGAAATCCTGATCAAATTACAAACATGGTCCGACAAATGTCAAATGGAGATTAACAGATCTAAACGTGTGTATCTGCCATTAACCCACCAAACAAAACTCAGACATCATTCACATTCACTCTTTGGTGTGCAACTATCCATAGTCTTCAGCCATCAACATCTTGGAATAAAATTACACTCTAAACTGTCCTGGAGAAATAATATTACTGACATAGTTTCCAAATCATCAACATTTTTAGCTATGATCTGAAGTAAGAGAAACTGCCTGTAACATGCTAATCCGACCAAGAAATAATTAATATGCCACTTCTATATGGAATCCACACACCACCAAATCAAACACCTTGAAAGAGTACAGCACTGTGCTGCCAGATTCGTCAAAAACAACCGTAGACGCCAAACAAACTCAACATTATAGTAGTAATACTCACCCTTGGATGTCCCACTTTTGAGCGACGCAGGATTAATAAACAAGCCATGCTGTTCTACAAAATATTACATAACGTAGTCTAGATCACAGCACCTCCGGGCCTACTAACACGCTCAAAAACCCGTGGCCAGTACGTAGCTACGGAGCTACCAGGTGCCGCATCAATACCGCAGTGTTCTCCTATTTAATATCTACCTCGGTCAGTCCGAATATTATCTTATCACAAACTAGTGAATAAGAAAACACTTTGGCATTTCAAACAGTAACCATGAACCTCCCTTTCGCGATACTGAATCACTTAAGTTGCCTGTAAAACAAACAACCAAATAAACAAACCAACAAACAAACAGACAACAAACAAACTACCTACAACCCTTGCCCACAAGCAAGCACCACTAAGCTCATGCTTAGCTGAAGTTTGGGCTGTTTAGAGAAAATCGCCTACGACGACGAAAGTGAGAAACACTCTACAGCATGTAGTAAAATGTGGTTGGCCTATTTATTTTAACTGCCTGACATCATGTGACTCTTTAAACAACTAGTCCATCCACAAAATAAATGCAACAAACAGACAGACCATTCTGACCCCACGTGAAACAAACTGTCCACTTGCACTGGTGTGAAGGAGAACACACTGTAGACGTCTTCAACACGAGACGGAGCTTGGGCCTACACTTATAGCCCAATGAGACGGTTTACTCGTGAAGAAAGGAGCGAATAAACTATCTTAGAAACACAAGTCTGCAATAACACTTCGTCTCCACACAAACAACTTATCAAGCCACCTGGGAGGTTACACAATTGATTGGGAGGAAAACAATAAAAAACCATTATACTGAAATAGACAGACATCTGTGCAAAGAAAACAACAGCGGCAATGGAACGACTATAGCAGATCTTGGTTTTGGGCCCTTGCGGACAGGCGACACGCATTAGGAGTTCCTGAAAAAGAGAGTATATATATATATATATATATATATATATATATATATATATATATATATACGCAAAGAGAGAGATGTAGAGAAAAATAGAGAGGTAGAGAGAGAGATAGTTTATTAAATTCATTCATTCATTCATGATTCATTATATATATATATATATATATATATATATATATATATTTTGTGTGTGTGTGTGTGTGTGTGTGTGTGTGTGTGTGTGTGTGTGTGTGTGTGTATCCCACTCTACGTCTCTCTGCCTTTACCCTTGACCTCAGTCTCTACCTTTCTGGATTTTTTTTATCTTATAATTAACATTATTCAAAAGGTTTTCTAAAATGGTGCTTAGGTAAGTTAGATAGAATTATGCTATTGGCATAGTTCTGTATATAAGAGATCGTGCTGTCTAGTGTTCCAGTGTGTTATGCCGACAGTCACTCATACGTAGACGTGTACTCTGGTTAAACCAGCAGTTCTACGTATAAGCTCACTCGGAGTGGCGACTGTCTTTAAGGTCGCGTGGAGTAGTTTAGTGAGGAACCCGTCAAAGGCATCGGTGCCTGCAGTTGTTGTCAAACAGTTATTTATATTTCTCTTGTACATTAACATAAATCACGTGATGGTGTGTTTGAAATTGTTGAAAAGGAAGAACTATTATGTCGCTTGTCCATACATATTGTTCAAGCGTTTCTGAATAATAAGGATTTTTGGGTTGCTAGTTTAATTTTATTAAAGACCCTACAATATTATCTACATTCCCTTCAACTGGTAGCATTTGTAGTTAGGGTGAACAGGACAAGTCCTTGTCTCAGATCTCCTCTCGCAAGAAACTAGACCAATGACCACGTACGACACATATGACTCCCTGAATACGGCTTCCACTATCCTCATTCCAGTCTTCCCTTCTTCCTCACATCGCCCAAGGTTTCCTTTCTGCTACACCCGTCGGTGCAGTATCACATGCTTTCTTTGACCCAGGTAGCCAATTACGCACGTTTTCTAAATGTCCCTTTATCAACAAACATAACCCCATTTATCGTGAGTTCCTTTACCCAAACCGTTTAGCCGATTTCTCATTTCCAGACGACACCCAGCACCTGGTGATCCAGGTTGGGGGTTGGGCATGGGGCTAACTACCCCATAACTACCCCATTCCGTAATAACAAGACCTGTTACGGAAACTACGACACTTACAACTACCACAAGGGGCCCTATAGCGGACTTGAGTCTGACATCTGGCAGTATGACCACATCTGCTCAAAGCCTACACCAGGAAGGCAGGGGTGCGAAAGATGGTCTGCTCGGGCCCAAAACCAAGATCTGCATAGGGACATGGAATGTCTGCACCATGAATGAGACCTCAATGTTAGCACAAGTCACACGCGAGATGAAAATATACAGACTGGATATCCTAGGGGTTAGTGAGTGCTGATGGACTGGGTCTAGGCGACAGGTGACCCATGTTGGTTCAACCAATCTCTGGACATAGAGATACACACATCCGCTGTGTAGCACTTGTAGGAGAAGGCCAACACCTTGCTAGAAAAGGAACCGATCAGTGATAGGATGACCAAAACACGCTTGAACTGTAATTGGCGGTACCATCTTTGCACACCGAGACATCCACAAGCTCACCTGGAAATCACCTGATGGTAGAACAAGCAACCATATTGATCACATTGTCGTATATGGAAAATGGCGTAGGTCCTTTCAAGATGTGAGAGTTTGCGTGGATGTGACATTTACAGTGGCCACTATTTGGTAACCACATGCATCAAGTTGAAACTTCACAGAGTGGTGCCGCAGAGTCAGCGCCGGAAACAACTAGACGTCACAAGGATCGCATGCCCAGTCACCAAACAGGAGTTTGTTTTGGAGTTGAGAAACCGCTTCATAGCATTAGAGGACACATTAGGGGAGTCTGACCACGAAACCATCAATACGTGTGACATCATCAAGAAGACCTATATCGAAGCAGCTGCCAAAGTCTTGGGCCACAAGAAGAAGAACCACAGGAATTGTTAACACATGAAAATAGATTGAGGAACGAAAACAACTCAAAATAAAGATGCCGAGTACCAAATTACCAAAGCTCCAGCAACAGGTCCAAGAAGCCTACAAAGGAAGTGAAAAAGAGTGCCAGGAGTGACAAGAGGTCCTTTGTAGAAGGGCTAGCAGCAGAAGCTGAGTGTGCTGCAGTAATGGGTGAACTGAGCACTGTCTACAAGATCACCAAACGTCTCCGTGGTAATTATACAAATCACTTTGCCCCCGTGAAATGCAAAAATGGCAGCGCTATTACAACCGAACGTGGACAGGCTGATAGATGGGTTGAGTACTTCTGTGAAGGTCTCAACCTCCCCAACCAGATGAACCTGCCGACCCCCACCAGTGGCAGATGACCTCAACATCGACACCAGACCTCCAACAGAAGCGGAAGTCAAAAACGCCACCAAAGCTATGAAGAGTGGAAAAGTCCCAGGCATAGACTCCATCATGCTGAAATATTGAAGGCCGACCTCAACACAGCTACCAGAATCCTGACTGAATTGTTCGAGTCCATTTGGGATAAAGAAACTGTCCCAAGTGACTTGGCTAAGGGACTCATTATACAGCTCCCTAAGAAAGGCAACCTTCAAGTATATGACAACTGCACTCTTGCCCAATCGCACTCTTGCCCATCCCTAGCAAAGTTTTCTGTGCAATCCTTCTTGGAAGAATTTAAACAGCTATTGACAAGTAGCTACGGCAAGAACAAGCGGGATTCCGGAAGAGAAGAGGATGCACTGATCATATATTTGCATTGATAAACATCATGGAGCAGACTCTAGAATGGAACTGCCCACTGTATATCAACTTTATCGATTTCAAAAAGACCTTTGACAGTATCCACCATGACGCCCTATGGAAGATCCTAACATCCTCTGGAGTACCTCCAAAGATTATTTCACTGATGAAGCTGCATTCAAAGTATTGTAAAACGGTGTTACAACCACGTTGAATGCAGCTTCATCCTCGGTAATGGATCCCAGTGAAATCTGGTGTTAGACAAGGACGTATCCTCTCAAACATCCTCCTCTTGGTCGTCATCGACTGGGCTATGCGGAAAACTACATCAGATAAACCCAGGGGTATCCAGTGGACTCTCTTCTCCCAGTTAGAAGACCTCGACTTTCTATCAGTAAAGCTTGACCATCTGCAGAAACAACTGATAGATTAGACAGCTATGCAAATCAAACTGGGCTTACCGGCAGTACCACCATGACACAAGTGATGAGTATCAATACCACACCAACCGCACCTGTTACCCTTAATGGTGAACCACTTGAGTTTGTACAGGACTTTACTTACCTGGGTAGTCTCATCGGTAAAAACAACGGAGCCCAAAAATACATCAAAGCAAGACTGGAAATACCCGCTGTGCTTTTGCCAAACTTTAGAACATTTGGAAGTCCAAACAGTATACCATGAAGACAAAGTTAAGACTTTACAACAGTAATGTGAAGTCTCTCTCATTGAATGGCTCAGAGTGGTAAAAAGGGATATGGCAAAAATCGACGCCTCCCATAATTGATGTCTGAGAAAGATCTGCGCGATATTCTGGTCCAATACAATATCTAACGTGGAACTCCACAAGAAGACGGGCTGCAACAGTGCTGTCCTGCAGATTAAACGCCAACGACTGAGATGTCTATGACACGTCCTGAGAAAGCCCAAAGTGTCAAAGTTGCACTAAGATGGACGCCACCCGGAAGAAGGAAGCCAGGATGACCAAAGACAACATGACGAAAGACAGTAATGGCAGAGCTACATGATATGGGGTCTCGTGGGACGAGGCTCAGGCCGCAGCAAAGGTCATGACCCTGTGGAGGAACATTGTTGTTGTAGTCTTATGTCCCACTGGGGATGAAGAGGTTAAGTGGAGTGAAATGCACTACATGCACCGACACCCGGACTCCAGTGTATTTACAAGTGTTGGCGGAATGATGGTACCATTTCAATTCGGAGAAAGAATACAAAGGAGAGCAACCAAGATGATACCAAAACCCAGGAATATTAGTTATGAAATGCGTCTAAGAGAATGTGGATTAACAACACTAGAAACCAGGAGACTGAGATGAGATCAGACAGAAGTGTTTAAAATATTGAATGGGTATGTAAATATTGACAGAAATATTTTGTTCTCGGTAAAGGAAGAGAGAAGGACTAGAGGACATGGAATTATATTAGCAAAGAAGCAGTGTAGACTAGATATTAGAACATTTTCATTTTCACAAAGAACAGTAAATTAATACAACAGATTATCGGCTGATTGTGTAGGTGCTAGTAGTGTTAAAAAGGTTAAACAGTTAAATTGACATATACATAAGAAGGGCGGGGTACATTTAGATAGATAGGTTGGACTCTCGATAAGCCAAAGGGCTTCCTTGTCCACGTGCCAACTAGAGTTGATTCTCTAGGTGGCAATCTTGTTAAATCTTGTTAAATTGTAATGATTCAGGAGATTTAACTTCGCTTTCCAAATTGTAACACTCTCATATTCGTAATTCAACGAAAGTATTACCAAACTTATAACTACTTGTTACTTACATGTTCATTTGTTTTCATAAATGAAAATATCTCTATAGCCAACCCGTCTCATATATCACCGTTCTGCCAACGTATCCTTCGTTGTGTCTATCTCGACGTTTACTCCATTAGATCATCTGCAAGGCTTGCGATTTCTCTATCGTGCGAGGGTGTAATCGTATCTCTAGCATATGTGAATCATTTATTTTACGTGTTTCTGGGAACTGGTCTTATTACAGCACTGAATGTGAATGACTGCGGATTATTGCGCAGAAATTAGTACATTTGGGCTTTATGGATCTATTAACTTGTTATTTTTATTTGATGATCAACGGAATGTCTTAAGTCAGTGAACCACGACGGTTGCCTAGGTAACTTGTTAAGAGATACAACAAATCTACTAAAGTT
>JAODUO010001475.1:60000-82500 GCA_025642075.2 Ridgeia piscesae
CAATTTTCTTGAATCACTTTCCACCTGTCTAGTAGCTGCGAATAATTTTTTTTTTAACAAAGTATAGTTGATTCATTCATGTTGAGTTGAATGTTTGGGGTGGGCGGGTACATGGTATGTTGTCGGTGGAACGGTCTCCAGATGGCGCCACGCTTGCATTGGGTGTGTCTATCTCCCCATGAGTGAAAATCATATTATTGATTCCTAATTGTCTAAAGCGTTTTCACTTGTGCTCCATTACAGACGCACCAAGACATTAGTAGCAAAAATAAAATGTGCTGTAGCAGCCGTGTGACAGCTCCCTCCGTTCAACACAGCACGCCGTCAGCTTGTGTAATGCCACCGTACTGTGGTGACGAGCTAGTGACACGTGCTACCAACACAAGTGACTGTCGTTACCAGAGCGTGTCAAGTGCAGAGATGATCAACTACTCTGTGCGTTGGCGATATGAATGCCTAAATTACTCCTGACATGTCCTGGAATGTCTTGCTATAGATACTCCGTCAAACGCCGCATGAATCGTGTACACACCACGCGCACGAACGCATCGTTCTGTGTAGCTGCGTCCATATGTTAACACAAGCCGTCACCTATCCACCCTTTTCACGATCTTTTCCACTAACATGATTGTCATTAAACAGTGTTCGACAACTCAACACAAACTAAAAAACCGTTGTCGTCTCAGTGTGTTGAAGTTGTTATTAGCAATGACATGTTCAAGCATGGGAGATCATGGGATCACATTAAACAGAACGTAATGTGAGAAAATGAACAAGTGTTATTAATCATCTAACAACAACACTGTCCTCGACAACATCTATATTGAGTGTAGACTTGGATACCATTGCCGCAGCCAAAATACTATCATTTGTCGCATACAGTAAGTCCGCCCATACGTCAATTCTTATTTTATATACATTAGCATATTCGCATTCGGGTGGTGCTAGAACACGTTAAAAGATGCCGTCTGAAACAGCCGTGATACCGCACAAAAGCTGGCATATGCCTAAGTTTATATAAGTTGATATAAGCAACGTAAAAGTAATGGTTCTATTTATATAATAATAGTCAACGGTCAGGTCAGAAAAAAGCGTATCGTTTACTATAAGTGATATCACACAATTAATATAAACAACGAACACTTAGTATGTTTTCTTTCGTTCGGGTCAGTAAAAAAAACCGTACGGCCTACTGTTTGTATAAACATGATCTCGTGCCGGAGTCGGCATTTCCCTGTGTTTAGGTATAAATATGAGCAATGAAAGATGGGTGCGTTTTGATGATATACACTCAAAAGTCAAGCACCTTAAAACGTGTACAGCAAAAAGATTGTAGGTGACTAAAAGAAATACAAAGCAACTTTGTTTACTTGTCAGAAATTAGTATCAGTGTTTTAATGGTTTTTGTTAGCAAATTATGCAATTGTTTTCCGTTACATTCTGCCAAATAAAAAAGGTAAAACCTTTCGCGGCACCCGAAACTTGCCACATTTTGCGCCATGTTTTATTTCTAACGATGCGTTTGAAATATATCGGACGAAAATCGACTTGAATACACAATTGTAATAAATTTTCTTCTAGTCTGGTCAAATCACATGTATCATGTCATAAAATAAATGATGTGTCTATCGCACGACTGGCTAACCATTATACCAACGGTGAACCCTTGGCTTGTATGCAATATATATCATGATTTATTGTAATTGATGATTAAATCAAAGAGGAAACTATTGAATCGTTGCGATAGAAAAAGAAAATGCAAAATTATAAATGAGATATCATGATTTAGTAAAATTTATGATGAGAAAAGAGGAAGTTATTGAACTGTTGCGATAGCAAAGCTTTCGTCCTCTAATAAAAACGTGTTAGTTCGATAAGCGAATGCATCAGTGCAATCAAATGAATCGTGGTTAACGCTTAAAACAGATCACTAACGTTTTTACTCAGAAACGCGCATGATAGCATTTATCTTTCTGCAACAATATATGTATATTCGATTAAAATACAACATATTTAACCCGGGGGCCTACCTATAAACACAAGGAAACGTTAATGTTAAAACCGCATGCACGCATGCATGTATGCATGCGTGCATGTCCTGCGCTATTTCATCAGCCTTCCTAATAACATCAGCGTGAAAGTAACGGCACACGCGCCAATACTGCTTACACGACGACCAACCCGCAAATAACAAACCGGATTACTGGTTGACAAGAAACAGTAGAAATCGTGATGAGAGACCACATGACGTCATGGAGTAACGTTTCTTTGCCAGATATATCGTACTGACGCACGTGTACCTAGGTGTGTCGTACTGGACACAAACACTGGCAATGACATCACACCACAGCTATAAAGACATTTATTTTCACCTTATAATATTGTTTGACAATATACTATCGTATTACATAGCATAACACCACATGACAAGTGTAACAAGACGAACTTGAGCTGGCCGACCATTCAAATGTATGCCATATTCCCAACGACAGCCTTTTTTACAACATTCTGATCATCTCCACACATCATTATTATAAATTATGCCTAGCACCAGACTGGCTTTCATTACAGTCAGAGTTCTCAGTCATCGTATTATACTTGTTTAAGCAACCATCTAATGTTCACCATATTTATACCTAATGTAATACCATTGTAAAGCCATTGGAGCTTCTACAGAATGTCAACAGTCGCTCTGCAAATAGTGATGTTATGTGTAATAACTGTGGAACCAAATAATCCCACTAATTCACTCACAGCCTTACCCAGACAGCCAGAGAAATAAGACGAGAATACACGCACACACGCACACACGCACACACGCACACACGCACAACACGCACACACGCACACACGCACACACGCACACACGCACACACGCACACACGCACACACGCACACACGCACACACGCACACACACCACGCACACACACCCGCACCAGCACCACGCACCACGCACCACGCACCACGCACACACGCACACACGCACACACGCACACACGCACACACGCACACACGCACGCACACAGCACACACGCACACACGCACACACGCACACACGCACACACGCACACACGCACACACGCACACACGCACACACGCACACACGCACACACGCACACACGCACACACGCACACACCACACACAGCACACGCACACACACACACACACCACACACACGCACACACACACACGCACACATACACACACACACACACACACACACACACACACACACACACACACACACACACACACACACACACACACATACACACACACACACACATACACATACACATACACAACACTACACTACACATACACATACACTACACTACACACACAACACATACACACACATACACACACACACTACACATACACATACACACACTACACATACACATACACATACACATACACATCACACATACACATACACATGACACATACACATGAACACATACACATACACACACATACACATCAGCATCACATACACATACACATACACATACACATACACATACACATACACATCACACACATACACATACACATACACATACACATACACATACACATACACACATACACATACACATACACATACACATGCACATACACATACACATACACACACACATACACACTGCACACACATACAGCAACAGCACATACACTACACATACACATCACATACACATCACATACACATCGCACAGCACAGACACATCACTACACATGCACGACACAGCACACACGCACACACGCACACCCCACACACGCACACACGCACACACGCACACACGCACACACGCACACGCACACACGCACACACGCACATACGCACATACGCACACGCCCCACACACCGCACACGCACATACGCACAACCGCACATACGCACATACGCACATACGCACATACGCACATCCTAACCTACACGCACATACGCACACCTTTATGCACTTACCTTTACGCCAACATACGCACACGCACATACGCCATACGCACATACGCACATACGCACATACGCATACACTTACGCACATCACGCACAACGCACATACGCACTACGCACATCACACTACTGCAATACGCACATACGCACATACGCACATACGCACATACGCACATACGCACATACGCACACACGCACACACGCACATACGCACATACGCACATACGCACATACGCACATACACACATACACACATACACACACACACACATACACACATACACACATACACACATACACACATACACACATACACACATACACACATACACACATACACACATACACACATACACACAACACACATACACACATACACACATACACACATACACACATACACACATACACACATACACACATACACACATACACACATACACACATACACACATACACACATACACACATACACACATACACACATACACACATACACACATACACACATACACACATACACACATACACACATACACACATATACATATAAATACGAACACCAAACAAAGACATACGCCTAGGTACCTCCGTGTGCACATCAAAACTAGATACTATAAACAAATACGGCATCAGCTAAATGATTGTTATAACACAGGTCAAAGCAATATAACACATCGAGGTACTAAACTCTCGCACGTCGGAGACGTCGTTCAAATTGCACACTGCCTAAAGAACGTATCGTAACAACGTCTGTGTCAAAACACTGAACCTATCCAGCGTATTCACGTCTGCATACCTGTATTACACAACTTACAAGTGCAAGTGTCTTAATTCGTGAACAACAATTACGGATTCAAATGTCTTCAAACGGGTAATGTAAAAGATACAGATACACGTGTCTTCGTGTGTATAAGAAATGCTATGCACGCAAACGCCTTCACAGGTAAATATGAAATGTTACAGACGCATATGTGTAGGGCAAATGGTAGAGTTACAAGTGACTTTATAGACACAGGTGTCGTCGAACGTGTGAAATAAAGGCTGCATATACAAATGCCGTCATGCGTGCACAACAAATGTGTCGGCTGACGTTTATAACAGTGGTTACATACGCAAATATCTTCACATGTATACAACAAAAGCCACACGCGTACGTGCTTTCACATGTGTAAAAACCGAATACAGATGTGTTTTCGTGCATTGTGAACCATTATTGAGTAGTAACAATCTCGCCATGTACAACCATCAGTGTGAACGTGCGACGGATCCTCCAGTAAGTATTGACAGCATATTCCGCCATAACGTAGACCACGCAGAAAACGCTTGCAGGCCGAAGAGAACCGGAGCCTGCTACATTGTCGACCACCTACCTGTGCTGTTGGGTCAGCGCGAGATGTTGACGGGTTGCGGTGGTACTCGGCAGCATGTCGACTGCGGCGCGCCTAGCGATTGTCCTCACTGTGGCAGACAGCTGCTGCAGTGGTCGCGGTGGTAGGGGCCACGTCTCCGCTCTCAGTTTTAATTATGGATTATAGCGTTACGATCGCGTAACGGTCACGGCCATTATTCGGTCGATCTCCTGTGTGCTGTATTGCTGATATCGTAAAATGTTCGTTATGGCACATGTGACGTATTTACAATAAGTGGCGGACTACAGTTACCGTATGAAGCCAATCAGTGGACTACTACAGATGTTCCACGTACCATATTAGTGTCCAATTTTGTGATACGCTCAAATGAGAGAATCTAGCGTGCGATTGTGGAAACTGTCAAAATCCATCAGAGATGCATCTATGACGCATGCAAATGTACACAAACAAGTCCATTACTCACTAAAAGACAGTGTCAGTTCATAAATGTTCATTCTACGTAACCTTAATTCCGTGACATGTACACACTGTCGCAAGCTGTCTTTGCTGTATATGTGTTCTTCATACACTTACACCTTCAAAGGTTTATGTAACTACGGACCGAGTTGTCTTTGGTTGGTGAATACATTATTTATGTTTGATGTTATTTATAACGCAGTCTTCACTTTTACGTTCGAATCTAGGACATGTACATCGTGTACTGATCCGGAACATCGCACAGGTTGTTGCGGAAAGGCCATCGTGCATTACCATGTGCCCAATACCCGCGCTATAGGTCGTCACTAGCGTCCGCGCGACGCCTCGCTGGGCGCACTTCACCCGCGTGCACTGCAGGCTGCTGTCGTCTTTATTGCTCTTGCGCTATTTACGTCGCCTCCAGGCATTCGTATTCACCACGGACACAATTTAATAAAATTTGAATAAAACAGTTCATGCACAAATTGATAGGTTACCGGACTCGCATTTGTATATTAGCTGTGTTTGCGCTGCGCTACAGGTTATGACCAGCTGTTCTCTGTCATTTGTAAAGTATGTCTACATAATTTCGCCTGTCTTTCGCAGCCGCAATGCGCTACAAAGGATCTGTATAATTGTCACGTCTGTTTATATTAAATTGTAGTTTTGTGTAAGATATATGTCGGAGTAGGAAACACACTGCTGCGCCCCTCCTCGTCTGGTTAGAACGTAATTCAAATCTCTAATTAATTTAGCAAATGTTGTGGAGTAGATTACATTGGCAGCAGTAGGCTGTTTTTTGATACATATGAAAATGAGCACGACTCAAGCGCACTGACACAAACAGTGCCAGCGAAGAACCGGCGAATAGCCATAGGCCGGGAGCCAGGTCCAGCTCTCAGGAGTTTTTCTGCTAAGTTTATCCACTATAATGTCCTGTTAACCTAGGCCATGGGGCATCGCAAGTTTGTAATGACCACTCCCAACTCGGGGCCTTTCACCCTCAGGGCGCCAATAAAACCCTTTCGGGCCTAAAATTAGGTATATTCAAATATTGTGTCACTGTGACGTCCAAAATAGAAATAGAAACACCATATTTGGCAGGGAGCATATCTAGATAGTAGGAAAGGCTACCGTATATGATTTTGGCGCTTTCCGCAAACAATTACATAATGTGAGCCATTGCGTCCCAAAAATGACGAAAAATCGTCCTCCGCCTGACACGTTCATGTTAGAAATTAATATTTACAAGCCTTTCGAAATGAACGACATGGACTCTTTTCCAAGTAGAAAACTTCCCAAGGCCATAAGCTTCTATTTAGTACCAACGTGACCTGTCTATCTTGAAAAGTGTGCCCGCTGTGGGTGAAAAGCCTAACGTACCCCCTAAATCACAGAAAGTTCAGTTATCGGATGTCGGGTCTTCTAATGTGCTACCATCTTAATTTTTTTGGAAAACAACCTTGATCCTTAAGTTGATTTAATGTTTATCAGTGTTGTTCAAGTTTACTGTGCAAATTTGAATTATATTATATAGTCCCGAGTTGGGAATGGTCATTACAAACTTGCGATGGCCCACGGTATAGGTTAACAGGAAATGATAGTGAAAAAAACCTTAGCAGGAAACATCTTGAGAGCTGGACCTGGCGCCCGGCCTACCAGCGAAGGTGGCGCTAGTGTGAACGAGAGGTGCACTGACGACAGCCAGGTCACGGGAACTAAGTGACGAGGGGGAGGAACGACATACAAAGGAATACTGTAAATCATTCTGTACAGGGCCAAAGTGTGTCAACGTAAACGTCAGCAGCCTTGTCCGCTTTAATGAATTCAAAGTAGAACATCGCCTGGAAATCTCCACAAATCACCCTTTAGTTGGTAAACACTTAGAGACTGAAGCATGCCTATTAGCGTGGAGGTTATGTGTTAATAAATATAAATATATAAGATAGAGCAGAGCCGAAAGTGACGAAAACGATTGCAGTTCTGATATGTTATACAGTTAACCTAATTTGACAAACGAGAGAGAGAGAGAAAAAAGAGAAAGAAAGACAGAGAGAGAGAGAGAGAAGAGAGAGAGAGAGAGAGAGAGAGAGAGCGCGCACGAGACAGACAGACAGACAGACAGACAGACAGACTGACTGACAGCAAACAGACAGGCAGACAGACAGACAGAAAAGTAAGAGTAGCGTTCTTTTATGAGAACAAGAGCACCTGGCGGCGAGTGAGAGAACCTTTGACAGGAGACGTTCCTGTGATTCGACGCGGTTTTATTTTCGTTTTGTCATATTGCATCACAGCAGACACCTTATCGTAAAACCGTAATCGGAGAGGAAAGGTTATTTTAAGTGTCATATAAAGTGATCCTTCTTTACATCCGTCACGCCAATCGCTGTATTGATACTACTGGAGTGTGCAATACGCCGTGTGTCGGGAGTGGTCCCGTGGGACGCCACGTGACGGCTCCAACTTGGCGAAACGGTCTGAGACAGTAATGAGCAGTGACAGAGACAGTAACAGATATATTAAAGTTCAACAACCGCCATAACGCGACCGCTGACCTGTTCCGCAATGCCCACCTAGCCGAATATCGCATGATGGTCACCTTGGTAGTACGACCACCTCGCATTAAAGTAACCCTCGGATAATTCCAAATATTTTGTTGTAACCGTGAAGTACATGATATTGGTTCCACAAATGCTGTCACTATTAGTGTCATTGGTGCCCTGTCCTAAGGCTGACTTTGTAGTGATGTTCCATTGGATATGCCATATATGAAGACTTCGCTCTATTACTTGAAGTGAAACACTTATGTTACAGTGATAATAAAGGACAGAGCTTACGACATAAAGTTGTGCTTAACAATAAAGTCAGCCTCATCGCCATCCACACAACACGACCACGGTCATTCTAGTAGTAAAACGTTCGCCGTCATTGTTTGCAAAATATGGTTCTTACTGAATGTTCAGAGAGAAACTACATCAGGGACGAGCGAGAGAGTGTTTGGTTTATATCCACAAAGACCAGCGTATCTTAGTTACTACTATATGCATGAAAATATTAAAATGCATGTGTGTGTGTGTGTGTGTGTGTGTGTGTGTGTGTGTGTGTGTGTGTGTGTGTGTGTTGTGTGTGTGTGTGTGTGTGTGTGTGTGTTGTGTGTGTGTGTGTGTGTGTATTGTGTGTTGTGTGTGTGTGTGTGTTGTGTGTGTGTGTGTGTTGTATTGTGTGTGTGTGTGTGTGTGTGTGTGTGTGTGTGTGTGTGTATGTGTGTGTGTGTGTGTGTATGTGTGTGTGTGTGTAGTATGTGTGTGTGTATGTGTGTGTGTATGTTGTGTGTGTGTGTAGTGTGGTTGTGTGTGTGTAGTGTGTGTATGTGTGTGTGGTGTTGTGTGTTGGTTTGTTGTATGTGTGTGATGTGTGTGGTATGTTGTGTGTGTAGTGTATGTGTATGTGTATGTGTGTGTAATGTGTATGTGTGTGTGTTGTGTGTGTATGTGTGTGTGTGTGTGTGTGTGTGTGTGTGTGTGTGTGTGTGTATGTGTGTGTATGTGTGTGTGTGTGTGTGTGTGTGTGTGTTGTGTGTGTGTGTGTGTGTTGTGTGTGTGTTGTGATGTGTGTGTTATGTGTGTGTGATGTGTGTTTGTGTTGTGTGTTGATGTTGTGTGATGTATGTGTGTGTGTATGTGTGTGTATGTGTGTCGTATGTGTGGTGTGTGTGTGTGTGTGATGTGTGTGTGTGTGTGTATGTGTGGTGTGTGGTGAGTGGTGTGTGTGTGTGTGTGTGGTGTATGTGCATGTGTACAGGTCCTATGTTTGCAAACAAATCAAGTGTATATTTACGTGTATGTGTGTTTGATGGAGTCTCATTGGGGAGTGCTGAAGACATGTGACAGGCTATTCTATTGTCAATTGCAAAGACAAATTCAAGTCATAGCACTGAAGTAGTTTCTACACTTGTCTGGAGTGCGAACAATTAGGAGTCATGCAAGAAGTTTTGTACGTATGAACTAAGTTTGCACAATCGTGTCGGGAGTTAGCAGAAACTCGTACAGTCGTCCACACCAACAATTGCTGTGTTGGTCTCCAATTGACTGTGCCAGTGTGTGTGTGAGTGTGTGTATGTAATGACCACGTGTGCGTGTGTGTGTGTGTGTGTGTGTGTGTGTGTGTGTGTGTGTGTGTGTGTGTGTGTGTGTGTGTGTGTGTGTGTGTGTGTGTGTGTGTGTGTGTGTGTGTGTGTGTGTGTGTGTTGGTGTGTGTGTGTGCGTGTGCGTGTGCGAGTATGTGTGTGTGCGCGTCTTTTAACATAATGTCCCTTTCGGCTGTGATAACACAGTTGCGTGAATCCGCCTCGTGTTTATGCAATTTTACTCATAAAACTCGTAAAGTTATTACCAGTAAATTGTTGCCGGTGCTAGCCCAAGCAACAACAAATCAGACAGCACCGAAATGCATCAGAGATTACCGATGGCAAATATATCCTGTCTCACGCGGCTTTTAATGGGGTGCGTGTCACGTTGCAAAACAAGTGTATGATGTAGGTGCTTTCGTAAATGAAAGCATTAGTTATATACAACAGTATTTACGGTTGGTAATGGAATTTCAGATATAAGGTGGTTGTTGGAATAACAACAAAGTTGTCTCTCAACGACAGTGTTACCGCACGGACAGGTGAGAAGGCATACAGAAATTGATTATAATTATTGCGAAAAGTATGTATTTTAGGAAAGACGATAGCATGGTAAAATAATAGATAACTATATAGGTTATCCTTCGCCCCCTCTCCGTGTCCTAAACATGTCGTTGCATCTGGTCACATAAGTTATTGCAGAATATCAAAAGGTGATAAAATATATTGGCGATAACGACTGCTGTGGTTGTCTATGTTTCGGGGCTCCCGTGTTATCGTCATACACTCACACAACACGAGGCTTTAGAGACCGTATCTCTACGTCCGCTCTTAATCACTGTCCGTTTGGGATGAGATTAAAGATACCACGATAACAATGCTTTATGAGAAATCCTCAACATTGCATTGAAAAACAGTACACCCAACCGAATACCACAAAAATTAGAACATATTTGTGAAATATTAATAATGTGTACCCTTAATTAGAAATGGCATCCAATAATACGTTTTAACTTTACACGTTAATTATATACCACAAAGTCGTGACAAACACAATCTCTGTGAAGCGCATCGCACCGACCGAAGACCGTCGACTGCCGACTACCGACGGCCAACTCCCGACTCCCGACCGCCGATGGAGCGGTCTCCCACAATAAAAAACTCCACCTCGAATACAATTTATAACCTCAACAATCGTTGAACACAACATAATCAATTCTTCCAAAAGTGGCTTTCTGAGATGTAGGTCATGATAAACACAAAACATATTAGGGACATTTCCAAAGACCATATCCGGTTTCTTTTTCGACTGACACTGTTGGAAATTATCAGTATGATACAAATAGTTCTGTCACGAATCAATGTCGATACATCTTCGTCAGTGTCAGCCTATCCCAGGCATCGGTCTTGTGGGCACGGGCAGGCGTATCTCAGCGTCTTGTTATTGTTTTGCCTATCATTGTTCTGGCTTGATTCTGCCTTTTCTTTCTGGTGAATTACTCCATACGCACGCAATAGTTGCTTAGAAGCAACTATTTTCGTTAGTGGAACATTAATTGGACTCGACGTTTCAGCTTTGATATACGTGTGGTACTTCAGAATGACATTCATTGTAGACCTTCTGTGATATTTACCTCTAAGCGTCAGGAGAACAATAACGACACGACAGTACAAATGGTACAAATCGTATTCACACGCGTCCTTTCCCCAGGCCTCTGACGGCCAATCAATTGTTACCGGCTCCACCCTTTATCAGCCGACGTACAAGTATTGACAGCCGCTTTGTTATTTCAAAATGATGATAATAATATGTTCCTTAGGCATTAAATGATTATACGGCAAGTGGATTAATATAGGCTGTAAAAACTACTTACGCCAAGTACGCACGCGAACGCTCTCCAGTTGATTGATTACAAAAAATGCCCAACTGTCTGTAACGCTCGTAGCGTCGATAGAATTGACTAATGCGTTGAGGTTTATGAATAATGAATTCGCAAGAAGAACAGCCGGAGAATGGCGGCCATTAAGGGTGAATGCGTCAACTCGTTAGAAATATGGGGTCTTTCACAATTGTCACAGACGTTAACACGAATAACTTCTGTTATGTGACGGTGTCCGAATAATCCAGTAGCAGAATCGCATAGGTTCAGTTAGTATACTACAATTTATTGTTAATAAAACTGGTGTGTTCAATATCATGACGGTCTGTCGGATATCCTCGTGAGACATCTTGATTCCTTATCTACGTCATCCCAATACCACATCTGCAGTTCTTGTGCCCTGGAGCTGAATCGGAAATTCCAGGAGAAGAGAAACTTATACGTGACTGCTCCTCCTTGTCGTAAATTAGTTTTGACTAATAATCAACCTTGCGTTTGTTTTCTATAGTTGAACTTGTGATGTTTCGCTTGCTAACGGTAACGCAGCATCATTGTGTGCCAAAGTTGACAATCCAATGATGCCGGAGGAAGGTCATCCTATCTCTTCACACTGATTCTTACAACACTTCATTCTGTCTCTTCACACTGATTCTTACAACACCTCATTGTGTCTTTTACTCTAATTCTTACAACACCTCATTCTGTCTCTTCACACTGATTCTTACAACACCTCATTGTGTCTTTTACTCTAATTCTTACAACACCTCATCCTGTCTGTTAACACTGATTCTTACAACACCTCATTCTGTCTCTTCACACTGATTCTTACAACACCTCATTCTGTCTCTTACTCTAATTCTTACAACACCTCATCCTATCTCTTCACACTGATTCTTACAACACCTCATTCTGTCTCTTACTCTAATTCTTACAACACCTCATCCTATCTCTTCACACTGATTCTTACAACACCTCATTCTGTCTCTTCACACTGATTCTTACAACACCTCACTTCTGTCTCTTACTCTAATTCTTACAACACCTCATTCTATCTCTTCACACTGATTCTTACAACACCTCACTCTGTCTCTTACTCTAATTCTTACAACACCTCATTCTGTCTCTTCACACTGATTCTTACAATACCTCATTCTGTCTCTTACTCTAATTCTTACAACACCTAATCCTATATCTTCACACTGATTCTTACAACACCTCATTCTGTCTCTTACTCTAATTCTTACAACACCTCATCCTATCTCTTCACACTGATTCTTACAACACCTCATTCTGTCTCTTCAATTATTTTTACAACACCTCATCCTATCTCTTCACACTGATTCTTACAACACCTCATTCTGTCTCTTCACACTGATTCTTACAACACCTCATTCTGTCTCTTCACACTGATTCTTACAACACCTCATTCTGTCTCTTCACACTGATTCTTACAACACCTCATTCTGTCTCTTACTCTAATTCTTACAACACCTCATCCTATCTCTTCACACTGATTCTTACAACACCTCATTCTGTCTCTTCACACTGATTCTTACAACACCTCATTCTGTCTCTTACTCTAATTCTTACAACACGTCATCCTATATCTTCACACTGATTCTTACAACACCTCATTCTGTCTCTTACACTGATTCTTACAACACCTCACTCTGTCTCTTCACACTGATTCTTACAACACCTCACTCTGTCTCTTACTCTAATTCTTACAACACGTCATCCTATATCTTCACACTGATTCTTACAACACCTCATTCTGTCTCTTCACACTGATTCTTATAACACCTCATTCTGTCTCTTCACACTGATTCTTACAATACCTCATTCTGTTTCTTACTCTAATTCTTACAACACCTAATCCTATCTCTTCACACTGATTCTTACAACTCCTCATTCTGTCTCTTACTCTAATTCTTACAACACCTCGTCCTATCTCTTCACACTGATTCTTACAAGACTTCATTATGTCTCTTCACACTGATTCTTACACGACCTCATTCTGTCTCTTAATCTAATTCTTACAACACCTCATCCTGTCTGTTCACACTGATTCTTACAACACCTCATCCTATCTCTTCACACTGATTCTTACAACACCTCACTCTGTCTCTTACTCTAATTCTTACAACACCTCATTCTGTCTCTTCACACTGATTCTTATAATACCTCACTCTGTCTCTTACTCTAATTCTTACAACACCTAATCCTATATCTTCACACTGATTCTTACAACACCTCATTCTATCTCTTCACACTTATTCTTACAACACCTCATCCTATCTCTTCACACTGATTCTTACAACACCTCATCCTATCTCTTCACACTGATTCTTACAACACCTCACTCTGTCTCTTACTCTAATTCTTACAACACCTCATTCTGTCTCTTCACACTGATTCTTATAATACCTCACTCTGTCTCTTACTCTAATTCTTACAACACCTAATCCTATATCTTCACACTGATTCTTACAACACCTCATTCTGTCTCTTACTCTAATTCTTACAACACCTCATCCTATCTCTTCACACTGATTCTTACAACACCTCATTCTGTCTCTTCACACTGATTCTTACAACACCTCATTCTGTCTCTTCACACTGATTCTTACAACACCTCATTCTGTCTCTTCACACTGATTCTTACAACACCTCATTCTGTCTCTTACTCTAATTCTTACAACACCTCATCCTATCTCTTCACACTGATTCTTACAACACCTCATTCTGTCTCTTCACACTGATTCTTACAACACCTCACTCTGTCTCTTACTCTAATTCTTACAACACGTCATCCTATATCTTCACACTGATTCTTACAACACCTCATTCTGTCTCTTCACACTGATTCTTACAACACCTCATTCTGTCTCTTACACTGATTCTTACAACACCTCACTCTGTCTCTTCACACTGATTCTTACAACACCTCATTCTGTCTCTTACTCTAATTCTTACAACACGTCATCCTATATTTTCACACTGATTCTTACAACACCTCATTCTGTCTCTTCACACTGATTCTTACAACACCTCATTCTGTCTCTTCACACTGATTCTTACAATACCTCATTCTGTTTCTTACTCTAATTCTTACAACACCTAATCCTATCTCTTCACACTGATTCTTACAACTCCTCATTCTGTCTCTTACTCTAATTCTTACAACACCTCGTCCTATCTCTTCACACTGATTCTTACAAGACTTCATTATGTCTCTTCACACTGATTCTTACACGACCTCATTCTGTCTCTTAATCTAATTCTTACAACACCTCATCCTGTCTGTTCACACTGATTCTTACAACACCTCATTCTATCTCTTCACACTTATTCTTACAACACCTCATCCTATCTCTTCACACTGATTCTTACAACACCTCATCCTATCTCTTCACACTGATTCTTACAACACCTCATCCTATATCTTCACACTGATTCTTACAACACCTCATTCTGTCTCTTACACTGATTCTTACAACACCTCATTCTGTCTCTTCACACTGATTCTTACAATACCTCATTCTGGTTCTTACTCTAATTCTTACAACACCTAATCATATCTCTTCCACTGATTCTTACAACACCTCATTCTGTCTCTTACTCTAATTCTTACAACACCTCGTCCTATCTCTTCACACTGATTCTTACAAGACTTCATTATGTCTCTTCACACTGATTCTTACAAGACCTCATTCTGTCTCTTAATCTAATTCTTACAACACCTCATCCTGTCTGTTCACACTGATTCTTACAACACCTCATCCTACCTCTTCACACTGATTCTTACAACACCTCATCCTGTCTGTTCACACTGATTCTTACAACACCTAATCCTATATCTTCACACTGATTCTTACAACACCTCATTCTGTCTCTTACTCTAATTCTTACAACACCTCATCCTATCTCTTCACACTGATTCTTACAACACCTCATTCTGTCTCTTACTCTAATTCTTACAACACCTCATCCTATCTCTTCACACTGATTCTTACAACACCTCATTCTGTCTCTTCACACTGATTCTTACAACACCTCACTCTGTCTCTTACTTTAATTCTTACAACACGTCATCCTATATCTTCACACTGATTCTTACAACACCTCATTCTGTCTCTTCACACTGATTCTTACAACACCTCATTCTGTCTCTTACACTGATTCTTACAACACCTCATTCTGTCTCTTCACACTGATTCTTACAACACCTCACTCTGTCTCTTACTCTAATTCTTACAACACGTCATCCTATCTCTTCACACTGATTCTTACAACACCTCATTCTGTCTCTTCACACTGATTCTTACAACACCTCACTCTGTCTCTTACACTGATTCTTACAACACCTCATTCTGTCTCTTACTCTAATTCTTACAACACCTCACTCTGTCTCTTACACTGATTCTTACAACACCTCATTCTGTCTCTTACTCTAATTCTTACAACACCTCACTCTGTCTCTTACACTGATTCTTACAACACCTCATTCTGTCTCTTACCATTCTTACAACACCTCATCTGTCTCTTACACTGATTCTTACAACACCTCATCTGTCTCTTACTCTAATTCTTACAACACCTCACTCTGTCTCTTACACTGATTCTTACAACACCTCACTCTGTCTCTTACACTGATTCTTACAACACCTCACTCTGTCTCTTACTCTAATTCTTACAACACCTCACTCTGTCTCTTACACTGATTCTTACAACACCTCACTCTGTCTCTTACACTGATTCTTACAACACCTCATTCTGTCTCTTACACTGATTCTTACAACACCTCACTCTGTCTCTTCACACTGATTCTTACAACACCTCACTCTGTCTCTTACTCTAATTCTTACAACACGTCATCCTATATCTTCACACTGATTCTTACAACACCTCATTCTGTCTCTTCACACTGATTCTTACAACACCTCATTCTGTCTCTTACTCTAATTCTTACAACACCTCATCCTATCTCTTCACACTGATTCTTACAACACCTCATTCTGTCTCTTCACACTGATTCTTACAACACCTCACTCTGTCTCTTACACTGATTCTTACAACACCTCACTCTGTCTCTTACACTGATTCTTACAACACCTCACTCTGTCTCTTACTCTAATTCTTACAACACCTCACTCTGTCTCTTACACTGATTCTTACAACACCTCATTCTGTCTCTTACACTGATTCTTACAACACCTCACTCTGTCTCTTACACTGATTCTTACAACACCTCACTCTGTCTCTTACACTGATTCTTACAACACCTCACTCTGTCTCTTACTCTAATTCTTACAACACCTCACTCTGTCTCTTACACTGATTCTTACAACACCTCACTCTGTCTCTTACACTGATTCTTACAACACCTCACTCTGTCTCTTACTCTAATTCTTACAACACCTCATTCTGTCTCTTCACACTGATTCTTACAACACCTCACTGTGTCTCTTACACTGATTCTTACAACACCTCATTCTGTCTCTTACTCTAATTCTTACAACACTTCACTCTGTCTCTTACACTGATTCTTACAACACCTCATTCTGTCTCTTACTCTAATTCTTACAACACCTCACTCTGTCTCTTACACTGATTCTTACAACACCTCACTCTGTCTCTTACTCTAATTCTTACAACACCTCATCCTATATCTTCGCACTGATTCTTACAACACCTCATTCTGTCTCTTACACTGATTCTTACAACACCTCATTCTGTCTCTTCACACTGATTCTTACAACACCTCACTCTGTCTCTTACTCTAATTCTTACAACACCTCATCCTATATCTTCGCACTGATTCTTACAACACCTCATTCTGTCTCTTACTCTAATTCTTACAACACCTCGTCCTATCTCTTCACACTGATTCTTACAAGACTTCATTATGTCTCTTCACACTGATTCTTACACGACCTCATTCTGTCTCTTAATCTAATTCTTACAACACCTCATCCTGTCTGTTCACACTGATTCTTACAACACCTCATTCTATCTCTTCACACTTATTCTTACAACACCTCATCCTATCTCTTCACACTGATTCTTACAACACCTCATCCTATCTCTTCACACTGATTCTTACACCTCATCCTATATCTTCACACTGATTCTTACAACACCTCATTCTGTCTCTTACACTGATTCTTACAACACCTCATTCTGTCTCTTCACACTGATTCTTACAACACCTCATTCTGTTTCTTACTCTAATTCTTACAACACCTCATCTTTTCTTCACACTGATTCTTACAACACCTCATTCTGTCTCTTCACACTGATTCTTACAATACCTCATTCTGGTTCTTACTCTAATTCTTACAACACCTAATCATATCTCTTCACACTGATTCTTACAACACCTCATTCTGTCTCTTACTCTAATTCTTACAACACCTCGTCCTATCTCTTCACACTGATTCTTACAAGACTTCATTATGTCTCTTCACACTGATTCTTACAAGACCTCATTCTGTCTCTTAATCTAATTCTTACAACACCTCATCCTGTCTGTTCACACTGATTCTTACAACACCTCATCCTACCTCTTCACACTGATTCTTACAACACCTCATCCTGTCTGTTCACACTGATTCTTACAACACCTCATCCTATCTCTTCACACTGATTCTTACAACACCTCATTCTATCTCTTACACTGATTCCTACATCACCTCATCCTATCTCTTACAATGATTTCTACAACACCTCATCCCATCTCTTACAATGATTTCAAAAACACCTCATTCCTCCTCCTCTTACAATGATTTCAACAACATCTCATCCCACGTCCTATAATGACTTTAACAATACCTCATCCCTCATTGTACAATGATTTCAACAACACCTCATCCCTCGTCTTACAATGATTTCAACAACACCTCATCCCTCGTGTTACAATGATTTCAACAAAACCTCATCCATCGTCTTACAATAAAAAAAAATCATCGATCGTCTTACAATGATTTTAACAACATTTTATCCCTCCTCTTACAATGATTTCTATAACACCTAATCCCTCCTCTTACAATGATTTCTATAACACCTAATCCCGCCTCTTACAATGATTTCTACAACACATCATCCCCCTCTTACAATGATTTCTATAACACATCATCACCCTCTTACAATAATTTCTACAACACATCGTCACCCTCTTGCAATGATTTCTACAACACCTCTTCCCCCTCTTACAATGATTTCTACAACACCACAACCCCCTCTTACAATGATTTCTACAACTGCCCTTCCCCCCTCTTACAATGATTTATACAACACATCATCCCCTCTCTTACAATGATTTCTACAACACCTCTTCTCCCTATTACAATGATTTCTACAACACCTTTTCCCACCTCTTACAATGATTTATACAACACAGCATCCCCTCTCTTACAATGATTTCTACAACTCTTCCCCCCAATTACAATGATTTCTACAACACCTCTTCCACCCTGTTACAATAATTCCTTCAACACATCATCCCCTCTCTTACAATGATTTCTACAACACTTCATTCCCCCTCTTACAATGATTTCTACAACACCTCATCCCCCCTCTTACAATGATTTCTACAACACCTCTTCCCCCTATTACAATGATTTCTACAACACCTATTCCCCCTATTACAATGATTTCTACAACACATCATCCCCTCTCTTACAATGATTTCTACAACACCTCTTCCCCCTCTTACAATGATTTCTACAACACCCTCCCCCTCTTACAATGATTTCTACAACACATCATCCCCTCTCTTACAATGATTTCTACAACACTCATCCCCCCTCTTACAATGATTTCTACAACACCTCTTCCCCCTCTTACAATGATTTCTAAAAAACACATCATCCCCTCTCTTACAATGATTTCTACAACACCTCTTCCCCCCATTACAATGATTTCTACAACACCTATTCCCCTATTACAATGATTTCTACAACACCTATTTCCCCCTATTACAATGATTTCTACAACATATCATCCCCTCTCTTACAATGATTTCTACAACACCTCTTCCCCCCTATTACAATGATTTCTACAACACCTATTCCCCCTATTACAATGATTTCTACAACACATCATCCCCCTCTTACAATGATTTCTACAACACCTCTTCCCCCTATTACAATGATTTCTACAACACCTCTTCCCCTCTCTTACAATGATTTCTACAACACATCATCCCCTCTCTTACAATGATTTCTACAACACCTCTTCCCCCTATTACAATGATTTCTACAACTCTTCCCCCTCTTACAATGATTTCTACATCTCAACCATCCTCTTACTTTGGTTCGTACTATATCTTCATCTCCCCTCTTACGCTGATTCATACAACATTCCATCCATCCTCTTACACTGGTTCATAAAACAGAATTTGTCATCCATCACCATATAATGATTCGCACCCAATACCTCCTCCCACCTACGACACCAATGTTTCAACTCCCCTCATAAACCGATTCGTATGAAATCTTTCTCACCAGCCTATCTTTCTCTCTTTCTCTCTTTCTCTCTTTCTCTCTATCTCTCTTTCTCTCTTTCTCTCTTTCTCTCTTTCTCTCTTTCTCTCTTTCTCTCTTTCTCTCTTTCTCTCTTTCTCTCTTTCTCTCTCTCTCTCTTCTTCTCTTCTCTTCTCTTCTCTCTCTTCTCTCTCTCTCTCTTTCTTCTTCTTTCTCTCTCTTCTCTCTCTCTCTCTTTCTCTCTTTCTTCTCTTTCTCTTTCTCTTTCTCTCTTCTCTCTCTTTCTCTCTTTCTCTCTTTCTCTCTTTCTCTCTTTCTCTCTTTCTCTCTTTCTCCTTTCTCTCTTTCTCTCTTTCTCTCTTTCTCTCTTTCTTCTCTTTCTCTCTTTCTCTCTTTCTCTCTCTCTCCCCTCTCTCTCTCACTCACTTTGTTACTATCACTGTAACTGTCACCTTCTCTCTTCTCTCTCTCTCTCTCTTCTCTCTCTCTCCTCTCTCTCTCTCTCTCTCTCTCTCCTCTCTCTCTCTCTCTCTCTCTCTCTCTCTCTCTCTATCTATATATATATCTCTCTGTCTGTCTCTCGCTATATATATTTGTCTCTCTGTGTCTCTTTCTGTCTCTATCCCCACTCCCTCTTTTCTTTCCTCTTACATTCATACTCCATATCTTAATCAGTTTGCACGGATTCATTGCACATCTCCATTGCACATCTCCATTGCACATCTCCTCAGTAGTCTTCCGTGAGTCATAACACATAGGGGCCCACCCAGTTTGACATCGGATTACGTCCACTACATCAGTGATTCGTTCACATGTATCCTTTACGGACGACAACTCGTTCATTCTCATGCATTGGTCATTTTCTGTCACATCGTTGATTCCTGTATATCGATTCCATATCGCCACCTCGTCGGTCATATTGCATTGATTTAGCAGGTCGGTTACGCCGTCTCGCCCCGCGGTACGTGCGACGGCGCTCCCTTGACCTGTATCAGCAACATTCCGGCTGATCTGTCAAAAGACAGGGCCTTATCCTCGCCACGGCTTATAAATCACTACCGGACATTTCTTGCAATTTACTCTTTCATCGTGTGCCTGAATTTACGTCGTTGCCAATCTTTTGTCACAAAGGTCTCGTCTTAGATGGGACCGTTCCCAAAGACGTTAACATCTACTTAACTGGCGTCATCTCGATGTCGCGCGCGATAAATGTCGTTTATGTCTGGTTCTTTTGAATATTTCATGTCAAATTGAGAGGAATTAAGAAGGTAACAAGACGAAAAGAAGAGGATGAAGAAACCAGGAGAGAGGAAGAAAGAGGAAATAGATTTAACGGATCAGAGATGAAAAGTAGTTGAGAGAGGATTAAAAGAGAAGGCCGAAAAAGAGAAGAGAGAAGGACGTGGAAGAGAGGGAGAAAGGAGGAGAGAGGAAGAAAGGAGGAGAGAGGAAGAAAGGAGGAGAGAGGAAGAAAGGAGGAGAGAGGAAGAAAGGAGGAGAGAGGAAGAAAGGAGGAGAGAGGGAGAAAGGAGGAGAGAGGAAGAAAGGAGGAGAGAGGAAGAAAGGAGGAGAGAGGAAGAAAGGAGGAGAGAGGAAGAAAGGAGGAGAGAGGAAGAAAGGAGGAGAGAGGAAGAAAGGAGGAGAGAGGAAGAAAGGAGGAGAGAGGGGGAAAGGAGGAGAGAGGAAGAAAGGAGGAGAGGGGAAGAAAGGAGGAGAGAGGAAGAAAGGAGGAGAGAGGAAGAAAGGAGGAGACAGGAAGAAAGGAGGAGAGAGGGACTAGGAGGAGAGGTGACGAAAGGAGGAGAGAGGAAGAAAGGAGGAGAGACGGAAAGGGAGGAGAGGGGAAGAAACGAGGAGAGAGGGAGAAAGGAGGAGAGAGGAAGAAAGGAGGAGAGAGGAAGAAAGGAGGAGAGAGGAAGAAAGGAGGAGAGAGGAATAAAGGAGGAGAGAGGGAAAAAGAGGAGAGGGGAAGAAAGGAGGAGAGAGGGAGAAAGGAGGAGAGAGGAAGAAAGGAGGAGCGAGGGAAAAGGAAGAGAGGGAAGAAAGGAGCAGAGAGGGAGAAAGGATGAGAGAGGAAGAAAGGAGGAGAGAGGGAGAAAGGATGAGAGAGGAAGAAAGGAGGAGAGAGGGAGAAAGGAGGAGAGAGTAAGAAAGGAGGAGAGAGGAAGAAAGGAGGAGAGAGGAAGAAAGGAGGAGAAGGGAAGAAAGGAG
>JAODUO010001475.1:90000-92397 GCA_025642075.2 Ridgeia piscesae
CCGTCCAACAGATCCTCCCGTCCCATCATCCCAGTAGTTTTGACCGATCTTCCCGCAAGCCCGTGCAGAGCGAGATTCCGACAACAATGAGAAACAGCCCCACGAAAAATTTCCAACAGCGCCACCTCTCGCCTGGTGAGATTTAACCTTCCACCCGTCCGCTAGGCGTCTCTTACCGTCACAAAGAATGTGTACTCAGGAAACGGGCTTGCTTTTATGTTAGCGGCAATGTCTTATAATGTCTTAGAAACAATCTCCCTGACCATACATATAATTACATTTCATTACTGTATATAATCATCATCATCACCGTGCAGCCGCAGTGTCCTGTGGTTGGGCGAAGGCCTCATCGCGTATATGATACATTATGAAATACAAAATACATTATATTTTTGAAAGAATAAATTAGTCTGATTCTGTTTCTGAAGGCTCGAGCTCACAAGGAAAATTCATCATTAAACAAAATCCGTTGTAATTTAATAACATGTTACAATACACGTATTCAATCAAGATCACTATCAAGGATCAAAATTGATCTTAAAATGCAAAATCGAATGTAACAGCTCTTAGCAACGATAACGAAATGGTCTCAGTCTGCATGGACAACGCGGGCAAACGAAGCTGCCACCTAGCGAGTTGTCCCACACTACAGACAATATTTAATCGGCAAGCGGACGAGAGCAGTACAATCACAGCACACTGTTTTTATTTCAGCCATGTGCGACAACTAGATTTCTGAGCCATTCTCTAGAACTCTTCTGGTAACGATCAGATATGGGGACCTTTCTAAAAACGGCTATAGTTATAGGACGGGTATACAGTAGGACGGGTATACAGTAGGACGGGTATACAGTAGGACGGGTATACAGTAGGACGGGTATACAGTAGGACGGGTATACAGTAGGACGGGTATACAGTAGGACGGGTATACAGGCCAACGTCGCGAAATGTCGACGAAATATTACGTGGCGTACTATACGGGAGGCCCCCATGTGATTCCAGGCGACCACTGTACTAGTCCTGCCCACTTAGTTGGCGTAGTAACATTAGTGTCTAATATGCCGCTCCATTGGCATATTAATTATTCAGTAATTATTAAAAGCACAATGCAAATATTATGATTATTATTGTTATCATAGCTTTGCGTTCATACGTACAAAACATATGTTAGTTTGAAGGCAATTATTTGTTCTTCAAATGGAAACTTACGTATCATTTTAACATAAAGCACATTGGACGCAGGTGCACGCAATGTGCTGGTATCGTGTCTATTATATGCCTGCCATAACAGTATGGTGCGCCTTTCAGATAACTTCAGGACTTTCGTTTTTCTCACTCTTGTTGTGTTTTACAATTATTGTTGTACATCTTCAGCAAAGCATGGCCAAAAATGTTGATGAATACATTTAAAGTTTTTTTAGTAGCATCCTGTCGATGAACCAGCATTGATTTAGCTGATATTGTTGACTTGGTGACATGCTTCGTTATTAACACACACACAAACTGCTTGGTTACTGTAAATCAGGAAAAGCACTAGAGCTCACGATGTGTGTCCCACGTTATGCCACGCCGCGGGCGCTACTGTTACTGTCAGCCTAATCACTAGATGCACAAGTCCGCTTCAACGAGAATCAAAATGCAAAATAATAAGGCTTCAATAGTAAAAGAAGACGTATCGACGGATTCACAAATCCGGACTGTTATGTTATATAGGCAGTTTGTGATAATTTCTTTGATAAGCTTACAGACAGTTCTGGCGAGGCTCTATGAAAACTCAACCATCAACGTTTCTCGCAATTCTTTGTTGACCACGAAAAGGAACATCTTCACAACATCGCGAGTGAACAATAAGAATGTCCCAAAGTTGTCGCACATATAGGTAAAGAGTAAACTTGTCGTAAACTAGTAGGAGCACCGTACAGATGCAGGGCGGCACCTACAGACGTGGCATTCGCACATAATATTATAAATAACGCCGCTGCGTTTTTATGCTAGATAGCCGGCGGAGGCGCTGCTACATGCTGGCTTCACTAAAATTGCGCACTGGTGCCATCCTCAAGCGCCAGGGGTTTACGGCAGAGCAGCAGCAGCAGCAGCAGCAGCAGCAGCAGCAGCAGCAGCAGCAGCAGCAGCAGCAGCAGCAGCAGCAGCAGCAGCAGCAGCAGCAGCAGCTAGCAGCAGCAGCATGCAGCAGCAGAGCAGCAGATGAGCAGCAGCAGAGCAGCAGCAGCAGCAGCAGCAGGCAGCAGCAGCAGCAGCAGCAGCAGCAGCAGCAGCAGCAGCAGCAGAGCAGCGGGCAACCGCGAGCGCCCCCCCCCGGGGGGGGGGGGGAAAAACGCGCAGCGCAGAGGGCCCGAAACCCCGAGCACACAGCACACCAGGGGGCCGGGGGCGCAG
>JAODUO010001476.1:0-2500 GCA_025642075.2 Ridgeia piscesae
TGTGTTTGTGTGTGTGTGTGTTTGTGTGTGTGTGTGTGTGTGTGTGCGTGCGTGCGTGCGTGCGTTTGCGTATGTGTATGTGTATGTGTATGTGTATGTGTATGTGTATGTGTATGTGTATGTGTATGTGTATGTGTATGTGTATGTGTATGTGTATGTGTATGTGTATGTGTATGTGTATGTGTATGTGTATGTGTATGTGTATGTGTATGTGTATGTGTCTGTGCGTGTGTGTGTGTGCATGCATGCGCGTGTGTGTGTGTGTGCGTGCATGCATGCCTGTGTGTGTGTGTGTGTGTGCGTGCGTGCGTTTGCGTATGTGTCTCTGCGTGCGTGCGTGTGTTTGCGTATGTGTCTGTGTCTGTGCGTGTGTGTCTGTGTGTGTCCGTGCATGCATGCACACATGTGTGTATATGTGCATGGCGTAACTTATGTAAACTACCCACTGTAGTTATAAAACGTGTTTACAAGCTCTAATCACCACCTGTCTTCGTACAAGCCTGGGACATGAGTGAGTGGTTTTCCTAGCCACCAGGGGGACACAGGGGGATGAGTGGGGACCAGTGCCCATGACCCCACACAGACAGGAGCCAGGGCCACGAGAAGGCAGACAGGTTCCTCAGGCAACTGACAGTGAACCCACGCGAATATACTAATAATTTAACATATTGTAGCCAAACAACATCATGAACACCGAGCAACATAGGACCACCGCAGCTATACTCATGTCCCAAGGACATCAGATGAGTACATCCTCCACGAATGCCATCTATGGTCATACCCAGAGTGTTGTTCACGTGGACTCATTGTGACCGAAGAGAGAGAGAGAGAGAGAGAGAGAGAGAGAGAGAGAGAGAGAGAGAGAGAGAGAGAGAGAGAGAGAGAGAGAGAGAGAGAGAAGCAGACAGAAATATACACGGGAAAGGACGGCAGAGAACGAGACAAAAACTGCGGTGATAGGTTACAGTGGCGCACCCTTGTGGCGGTCTTTTGTGCAATTGAGCGCGAAAAAGAATTATCACATGAGGTCGAGTTAAGACAGTGACGGTAGGGTGGTTGGAGAAACGTTATACAGGCGAGGGAGGACGGGCGGTGGTGACATATGGCTTCCCTCCGCCCACACCTTACACCCATCAAGTTGACATGTGTAAGTTACGAGGACACGACAACAAGAATTGTAGACTGCATTGTGTATTCGGGGGAAAAAAACAGATACACCAACACGTTGAACAGCGTGGGGACACCAAATCAGTATGCGGGAGGATTCCCATGTGATTATGTAGTCACCGTACCGTGGCGCCACGAGTTTACATTATTTAGACGCCGTGGGATGGCACCACCTTTGGCGCCTTTCCCAATCTTCTAGGAAGAGAAGTGCTTATAAAATAAACCAGATTTCGTTATTGTCAGCCTAGACGCTCGACTTTTATCAACTTCACACCGGGAAGAACACGGCCTGTATCATGTTTACCATAGAAATTGCCCTTGTGATCAGAGTCAAATAAAAAGGGGCTTATAGTACACCTACATGTATATCTATACCAGGTATATAAAACTATTCGTTTTATTTTAAACAAATAAGTATATTCACACAAATGATGTTACACCAATCGGATACTTTCTACGTCGCAATTCCGTAGCTTGCATATTCAAATATATCGTAGTAGCTTTGACCTGCTGCGCGCCGATTGCGTGATCCAAGTCATATGTCCGGATTAGTGAACCCATTCTGTGTGCATTGTGTAACAGTTTTCTTACGCTTCTACTTCAGTTCATAGAGTTCTATCCATGGCAGACACCGACATCGTACAGTACTATCCACGGCAGCATGGCGCGCAGAGATCTGACGTATTCGTCCCAGTGGACAGCGTGCACATTCATCACCAGCGCGTCCGTCATGGACAGGAAATCCCTACAGTAGCCCACCATGTCACTGGCCTCCGTCTGGGTGGAAATGTTGATGATGAGGCTCTCGAGGTCAGCATCCTCCTCCAGTGCCGCATGAGCAGCAACGCGGGATTCTTGGATGGCTTCACCGCAAAGCCCGCCACACTGGACGATACATAGAACAGTGGACATTGTCCCAAGCTATGTTCTCTATTCACATCACGAACCGTCGACATTACGTGCGGCTTAACACATCGCTCTCTCGTACGCTCGCACCAATCACTGGAAAATTAACCAGTGCCAGATGTGTGTGGTTTAAATATACAAATATACAAAACAAAGAACAACTAATTTAGCTGAAAGGCTAGCGTGCTTCGTTAGAACAAATCAGACCTACATTGTGCTAAACAAGAGATATGTACTTTCAGTAAAACATCCAGCCGACATGGCCCACATCCCAAAAGGAGCTCACATCTAGAACCATTACCCATCATATCCGGCAGCGGGGTTCTCCCTCTCGTTATATTAGCTGGGCCAGAACTTCGATTCCTTAACCATTATATATTATCTTGAAGACCCTTGAATGACTCTGACCTTACCACGTGACCTTGAC
>JAODUO010001476.1:7500-30000 GCA_025642075.2 Ridgeia piscesae
TAGTTTTGACATATTTGACTTTCCTGTTGAATTGAGCCAGAGTATGTACACAGATATTAATGATGATATAGACGTAGAAAACATTACCCGATAGGTTGTTCAGAGAGGGTTAAACAAGCTTATCATTATGAAAGCAACAGGGCCTGATAACATCAGTGGTAGAGTAGTGAAGCTGTGCAGCGTTCAACTTTGTGATGTGATTGCCAGGCTGTTCAACTTATCAGTCAGCTTAAATGTAGACATTGTCGATTAGTTGTCGGGTGCCTAAAAGGCAAATCCTGTGGAACTTAACGACTTTTGCCCAAATGCTTTTCCCCCGTTATCACGAAATACTGTGAGAGAATAATGTTGCACCACTTACAGACAAAAGGCAAACTTGACCCTCTACAGTTTGCACACAAGAGGAACGTGGGAGTAGATGATGTAATTCTATCACTTCTTCACGATACATACACCCACCTAGACAAAGTCGGATACTTCATAAGAATACTGTTTATACATTATTCATCAGCGTTTAACTATATACAGCCACATTTGCTAGCGGAAAAGTTCGTTAGTCTGTATTTTAGCCCTAAATTGATTGTGTGGTTGATTGATTACATTGTCAACATATCTCAGGTTGTCAGGTATCATAATGGGTTGTCTCAGGTGAAAGCAACACCCACCGGTGCCCCAAGGGACAATATTATCGCCTGTGTTATTTACTATAATTATATACTGGTGATTTGAAGAGCAATAGTTCTATGTACAGTCTGTACAAGTACTCTGATGACTCTGCCTTGACACATTGATCAAACTCAGCCATTTTAAGTAGCAAGTCGTTGAAGTGACAAGATGGTATAAGGACAATGAGTGTGGACAAGACCAGGGAGATGGTCGTAAACCTCAGACAGAAGGGGGATATGAGGGTGTTAATTACTGAATGTGTAACAGTCAAGAGAGTTAATGAGTAAACATATCTAGGTACAGGTTTAGATAATAAACTCACCTTTGGATGCAACACCAACTCTATTGTAAAGAAATGTCATATGATAATATTCTGCATGTTCAGATTGAATCTTTTGGTGTGAGTCCTAACACTCTGCATATATTGTAGCTACATTCAATCTGGTTTGACATCTTGTCTTGTCTGCTGGTTTGGTACTTTGAGTGTGAAGAATACAGGCAAGTGGAACAGGATTATTAATAGAGGAAGTAAAGTTGTGGGAGTGAGACAGACTTAACTAATTTAGAAATTAGTGACTTGTCTCATATCCTATCTCACCATTATAATATGCTACCATTATGTAGGAGACTCAGGGTCTTTAGGACATAGGCAACAAAAACACTGAGCAGTTTTATCCCCATGTCAATCAAATTTATCAATAAAACCTAAATCCGATTATCACGAATATCAATAAATCCTAGTTGTATTCTAACGTTTATACCCATTTCATGATTTTAATAGGTTTAAAAATGTAATTAAGCAATATTTTATTTTAAATCAATATTTATTTATATTTAATTAATTATTATATTTATTTAATTTAAAAATATTTATTTTAAACTAATATTCTTTATATATGTATTTAGTTTACAACTGACTAAATTGTGTAACCTTGTCATGTCACCACCGCCGGAACCAGTGTGAATATATGAAATATATGTCTGCGACTGTCTATATAATTACTGTTTTTATGATTTTGTGCTGACCACAATATAATGTCCTCTCCTTTGAGAAATTAATGACCTATATAACGTAACAAGACAGTGAACGCATGCTGGTTGATAGCGTCTGTATGGTTATTTATAGCACATAACTTCAACAGGTTGGTGACATGGTATTTATTACATTGTTGTTGTTGTTGTTGTTGTTGTTGTTGACATGGCGTGATGGTTTAACTGTGGTTGCATTGGTATTGTTGTTACGTTTGGGAATGGGAGATGGATGGGAATGAAGGGTCTATGTTGGTGGGACGATATAACAAAATGGGTAAACGTGTAATTGACACGATATGACAGTAACGTTTCATATTATTTGTGATGTGACAGAACAGTAATGGTTTAGGCCTATTGTTAGTAACATGATATGACAGTCCATCTGTCGGTGACAAGAAACTTTCATTGAACATACCTAAAACTAAATGTATGCTACTTAAAACACTCAAAATCATCTTTGCTACAACATTTAAATGATGTTTCATGCGTACCAGCTTATTTAATCACTGCCGCGATGATTGCAATTACGGAAGGTTGTTTATCCCATGTCTAATATCGTATGTTCCTTTTAAGTGCGTAAGAGGAAGTTTCTCAAACAAATCACTAGGTTGTTTGCTTGGGACATCGAAGGGACAGTCCCTCATTGGAAAGTGACTTTTGATTGGCAGAGAGTGTTATGTCACCGTTAACGGAAACGTAGTTTTCATTGTTGTTGGAGGTCGCCGTTCCAGCGTGTGGCAGTTAGGCAGGCGGGTTGGGGGGGGGGCGGTCTTAAAATACCTTTCTAATCTGCACGAATGAAAACGAGTACCTGGTAGCCACAGCATTCACCAGAGCAAAGCTTGTTATGGTTGACTAGTGACGTAGACTCCATATGAGCAATGGAGATACAGTATCTAAATTATAAAAAAATTGCATCTCAAAGAGATATTACTCATCACTGCAATTAATTTCATTGTAAGTAGCGTTGTTGATCCCATTTTGTAAGTTTCCTATAGTTATCTTTAAGCGCATAAAAGGACGTAAGTTGTTTACCAGAACAGTGAAGGGGTAGTCCCTCATTTAAAAGTGAGTGTTGATAGGCAGATATAAAGTGTGTGTTATCGGTGACAGAATCTTCATTGTTGGTGGAGGTCGCTGTACCAGCTAGTAGCGTGCGGTTAGAGCGCCAGAGATGGTTATCTGACCTACTTCTGTATCGGACACCTGCCCGACTGATCTACGTAGGACAATTTTATAGGAACGTTTATTGAGGCTGTGCAAGAAAATCTGTCTAGTCACAAGAAGGGGTATATCTGGATGTTTTCCCCCAGTGTCCGTTTTCCGATTTGGGATA
The DNA here is from genome assembly GCA_025642075.2 of Ridgeia piscesae. Taxonomy (NCBI): domain Eukaryota; kingdom Metazoa; phylum Annelida; class Polychaeta; order Sabellida; family Siboglinidae; genus Ridgeia; species Ridgeia piscesae. The sequence continues at coordinate 10,535 of JAODUO010001476.1, forward strand.
ATCGTAGCATCGGCGCTGATGGTTTAGTTGAATTGGGAATAATACCAACCTTAAACCGAATAAAACAAATAAACCTTTATTAATCCCAGACAGTAAGACAATATGTACAATATAAAATACCCAATAAAGTATCTTCCATAAAATTCACCGATTTGTTGTACATACTGCTGAGCTAAGTAAAATGTCGACATTTCTTTGTGTTACATTTTGAAGCTACAAGACATGCAGTCAAACAATGTTGTTGTACAGCAAATACGCTGTTGCGCAAAGCTGCTGTTGTGGAAAGTTTCCTGTTTAACATGGATGAGTTACATTGGTCATTCGTCAATAACCGTCACACCTTGCGTATATAATTATGAGCTATTTATATTTTTGCTACGGTCCCTGTGGACGTGTTAGAGAAAGTCTCTTGACAGTAACAAAGACCCCTGCTGAGCGACGTCTTGTGATTGACAGACTACAATCATATCAGGCGGTTTGCGTTGTTGATGAAAGTCTATAAGATAGGGAGGGCACAATGCAAAACCCGCCGTACCCGTGCATGTAGAGTGTAGCAGCGGTGACCATAGACTATGACCGATCGTTGTAATGTGAGAAGCTGCCGAATCACTCCGTTCGTTCTGTATATCACAACGACATAGACGCCATTACAGAGATGGGCATTTCCTCAAAGCTGACAACTGTAGGCCAACGTATTTAATCAGCCTTATCGATTGTGTTTTAATGTTAACATGTACTTTCTATTACCTGGTATTTGAAACAAATTATAACTCAGAACCTGCTTCGAATTGCTGAGACACGATTAACCTTACATAACCAGCCATACTTTGTGCAGTCAGCCGTGTCGGCCACGGTCGGCTGGATGTGTCTCACAAATGGGTCTTGTCAGTCACCCGTATCGCACTGACCTTTAGTGTTTTCTTTATTCATGTCAGCGACGAATTTGGAACAGTAGAAGGCCTTGGACAATGTTCAACCAGTAAACGTGTCGCAATAGTCAATAGCACAACACCACTGTTTAAGTTAAAACGCAATTCGGCATCGACCGGCATTTTAGTTTTGGTTATGTATGTCTGCAGATACCACATTACATGTATACACAACATACTCTCACGCTATTATATATATATATATATATATATATATATATATATATATATATATATATATATATATATTTAATTTATATATTAACTATTGTAGTTCTAGATAAGAGAAACGTTGTTTTGATAAATTTATGCGAAGCCCATTCGTCGTGTTTAAATTTCGAAAACGAACTCATTATTACAGTTTATGACGTCAACGCTATATAAATACAAAGTGATATTTCGACATTAGTTATCACGTGTTAATGTAAACATGGCATGATAAATGGGTCCTACATATTTGCAGACTATTTGAAACTAGCTTCGTGTCCTCGTTGGAACTTATGTTATATATACATATGGGTATATCTAGATGATTTGAAACTTCACAGATCTACCCAATATGAAACATCCTCAGAATGCTTGTGCTGGAGAGAGGGAGTTGACCATCTCTGCCATTATGTCGTCACCATTATCACTATTTCAATGTCCATTGTGACACAGCCTTCGGAGTGTAAAAGCGTGCAGTGGGTAAGTAACAATGTAGTGCTCTTCGGCGCTTTGTCTGTTCATTAAAACTAACAATCAGTTATTCAATATCCAAATACGATATGAAATATCTCTCACTAAAGATTCAAAATGTAAACATTTTACACAATGGAGAAAAACTACGTTCAATAATATATCAACATAACTACGAAGCAACAAAATTATAACGTTCCACATCATTGCACCTTATTGTTACAATTGTGTTGTTATATGTAGTCCACCTCTTCCTGCTTGCTTCTGCGTCAGGCTAGCATGCAAACCACACTGTCGGACATATATTCAGTGTCTTACCATCCGTCCACCAAATAACACAGGCCTTCTTAATAAAGTCCTATATATGTTGTGTCCGCGCCATCAGTTGCAAGTCGTACATCTACATATTAAATATTAAAGATTAAATCTTCTCGGAAACGTTGATGTATACATCCAATGAGAACCGGTTGACTGCGTGTGAAGAGGCCTGGATGAGATGAGAGTTATCGGCCAACCGGCCCCAATGATTTCAAAGGGCACTTGCCTCTCGTGGCTGTTCACCGGATATAGTTTCATAAACGTTATCTGGCAATTCTCTGGCGTTGTGTGGTCGGTCACGTGGCTGTAGTTGGGTGTATTCCCCGTGGAGTATATGTAGCTGTGTGTACTCGTGGGACTCCTGTAGTCCACTGCTGTCCCCTGATCTAACAGCTGGGCTGGATTGTGAAGACGCATCGTCTGTTATATCCACATTTATGTCTGCGTGTCCCGTACGTAAGTGTTGTGATCTGTCAACAAATGTCATGTATAATGCTGAATACCACACGGTGATATATTTTAACAGAGAGGCCAAATAGATTGCCCTTTAAATAACATGACTAAACAATCAACGGAGATGGCGATGGACAAATGAAGTATCATACATAAACCTCATTGTATTGACCACCTACGTGGCCGTCTATCAAAGCTAACATCGCATCCCAGAACGAAAACGTAAATTTTAAGGTCAAATAATTTACTGATATATGATTGCCCGTGAAACACGTCTTGATAACATAATAAGATAATGAACACATGTTGATTATCGATGTTCTTATGGTTATTTGTAGCACATGACGCCAACGATGGTGACATTGTATGTGATTGCATTGGTGTTTGTTGTTGTTGTTGTTGTTGTTGTTATTGTTGTTGACTTGGCAGTGATTGTCTTTTTGAAGATGATTATGGATAAATCTTGTTGAAATGAAATGGTAACGAAGTGTTTATGTAGGTAAGACAATATGAAAGAATTGGTAAACCTGTTATTAGCACGATATGACAGTAACGTTTCAAATATTTCTGATGCGACAGGACATTAATGGTGTGTGCATACTGATAGTAAAACGACATGACAGTAAATGGTGTAGGCCTACTGATAGTAACACGACATGACAGTAATGATGTAGGCCTACTGACAGTAACCGACATGACAGTAATGGTGTAGGCCTACTGATAGTAACACGACATGACAGTAATGGCGCATCTGTCGGTGACATAATTTGGCAGTAACGTGCTTTTGAAAGTGACACGGTATGCCAGCGGTATGTACCTGATAGGGGTGTCTTTAGCCTCTCGTGACGTCTTGCCGGAATATCTGCCCACGAAAAACGCAGAACAGACGAGAAGAACAAGCACCACTACTCCGATAGCGCCGTAGACGACGTACAACCAGCGAAACGTGTCCTCTTTAATGGCTTTATAATAAAAAAAAAACAATTCTTAAAGACACAACTAAAACGTACGCTATTAATAATTTCAGTATACTCACATAGAGGAGTTAGTTTGACATAATTTGCTCTTATTTGAAGAATTAGTACGAAAATCAACTTAATTTACTTCTTACACTGTTTTTCAAATGTATAAGTTAATCATTAATGTTCTTTTTTCATACGTCACAACTGTATTCAGCGCTGATGTAATAAACACACACCACATACTAAACGTGATGTTCTCTGAATCGCTAAATGATCTACGAAAAATGGAGACACTACAATCCACTTCCTGTTGTCACTTCCGGTTTAACGATAAGATGTATGCAGCAAATTGCAACTAGCATGCAATACACTACTTAAACTGAGGTCACGGTATAGTTATGAAATTACACATTTATTATTTGTCATCCACTGATACACAAGTATATATATATATATATATATATATATATATATATATATATATATATATATATATTCGCTACACGCACGCACGCACGCCCCGCACGCACGCACCACACACACACACACACACACACACACACACACACATACACACACACACTCAAACACACAAAATATAAACTCATTTACATCATTCGATGATACAATATCCATATATAAACACAGCAATATAAATTTTGATGTATTTATATATCAGGATAATTATATTTCGACGACTGATGCTATGGTCAAATAACAACCTATGAATACTGATTGGTAGTTATCATTTATATATATATATATATATATATATATATATATATATATATATATATATATATATATATATATATATATATATCTAATAATAAACGGATAGATATGGTGGAAACAGTAACAAGTGTAGTTTAACTGTATGACGACATATGTCAAGAATATTTGTTTTTACAACTTTTATCAATCTTCACTTATTATTCGGGTGTTCGGCCGCATGGATCGAATGTTACACGTAGATATACTTACTGGTTGTGCAGTTCAGACCGCTGTAGCCTACGACGCATTTGCAGGTGTATCCGTTGACATCTTCTGTACACGTTCCACCGTTGAGGCATGGCCCGGAGGCACAGTCGTCCACGTCTGTATGACCATAAAATGATTTATTACTTCAAATATATACTCAACACCGTTATTTACATTTATCACACAAAAAGTGAGAGCGTGATATGACATATTTTTATTGCGCTCCACTTATTATCCTTGAGCATAAAATAATTTACCATTCACAGTAAGTTGGTGTGGTTGCCACAAATACAAAAGGTAAGAAACAAACATAAAATTCTCAATTAACAACAACAAATGAAAGGCTAGGACGAATAATATATACTGTTTCAGTTGTCCAAGGAAATATTTTCCATGAACAACTAAAACACAATTATGTATATAATTATATAGGCTTACCGGTTTCACAATTGTCTCCACAGTAGCCAGCAGCACATTCGCAGGTGAACCCGTTGACTTTGTCTGTACAAGAGCCACCATTCTGACATGGATTGGGGGAGCAATCGTTCACGTCTACAACAACAGCATATCGTATATGAAAACAAATCTTATATTTCCTAAAAAGAAATTCATAAATTTGCATAGCAATACATCACTTCGCCCAATTTAAAACATCAGACATAAGATATTCCTGTTGAATGCTATCTTACTAAACAGGGCTTGAACCAGAAGTGATCAATATTCTGCAATAAGTGTTAGTCAACTGTTATCGAAATTGCCGCTCTTAATAAAATCTGCAAATGACGTGCTCAAAGCATTTCTGATAATAAACCAAAACTTCGATAAAGAAGGCAACAACAATCTTGTTGAAAATGTTGAAAAGTAAAAGTAAAAACGTAACAAAACATATTGCTCTCAACAGCCAAAACCACAACCTGTTCCATCCCTTGAAACCATACGAATTTTGTGCTCATCGCAGCAAATTTTTGGTATCTCAGTAAATTGTGTTGTAAGTTAGTTAAAGAAAACGGTTAACTTTTCAGATCTGTCTGCTATCGTCTGCTTTTACCTTGCCAAATGTTCTGTTTCATCAACACACTTTTCGCCAATCAAAAAAGTTAGTCACAGAAAGTGTACTTAAATATTTGTAGGAACGTTTTCATATTTTTTATTTGTAACCTATTCGCTATGAAATACAACATTATGTTGAATTATTCAAAAGAGAAAACATCAAACAGCTCAAGATCCAAGGTGGCCGCCAAACTATTATTATTGTTATTTAAATTGATCGAATGTTTATATTGCCGCAACACGAAAGAGCTCGAGAACAAGTATTTTGTTAAGTCATTGAATATAATTATGCATTTATATGTATACTTACTGCTTTCACAATTATCTCCTTTATAACCAGCAGCACATTCGCAGGTGAATCCGGCGACTTTATCTGTACAGGTGCCACCGTTTTGACATGGATTGGGGAGCAGTCGTTCACGTCTACAACAATATTATCAATACAAAAAATAATTACGGTACTTGCTGATAACAAATCCATAAATTAAGGAGACTTTGCGTAACTTTTTCTATTTAAATTCCAGGATAAATAATTTTTGCAATAAACATATATATATATATATATATATATATATATATATATATATATATATATATATATATATACAATATATAATACAATATATAGTACAATAAGTGTGGGTTAACAGTATGACAACACATGCCAACAATATTTTATTTAAAATGTTTCCAAATCTTCACGTGTTACGCAGGTGTTCGATTTACCGCCAAGGGATCGAATGTTACACGTAGATATACTTACTGGTTGTGCAGTTCAGACCGCCGTAGCCTACGGCGCATTTGCAGGTGTATCCGTTGACATCATCTGTACACGTTCCACCGTTGAAGCATGGCCCGGAGGCACATTCATCCACGTCTGTATGATCATACAATGAATTTTTACTTCAAATATACACACAACACCGTTATTTACATTGATCCATAAACTAGATGTGATTAAAAACAATTCAGAAACTCACATGCTATTATCCTGTCCGGCGACTGACGTCGGCCCATGAAGCGCATTTGATCTATACATCACATTATAAGTATATTATTGTTTAGCCCATTAACAATTTTACTTTTAAGAAAATAAAATAATTATTAAGATAGCTGTAAACCGGAAAATTAGCTAATAACAATAATTGTCAGTCACAATAATGTTTGTGTGGTTGCCTCAAATATACGAGGTAAGAAACAAATATCAATTTGTCATTTAATGACAATCAGTGAAGCTAGGGTGAAGAATAATTATTCTGTTTAATTTGTCCAAGAAAATATTTTCCTTGAACAACTGAAACAAACGTATGTCTATATGCAGGCTTACTGGTTTCACAGTTGTCGCCATTGTAGCCAGCAGCACATTCGCATGTGAACCCGTTGACTTTATCTGTACAAGAGCCACCGTTCTGACATGGATTGGGGGTGCACTCGTTCACGTCTACAAAAACAACTTATCACGTTTAAAAAAAAAAACACTTTAACCACATTTGTTTAAAGTAAATTTGCATAGCAGTACACAACTTCGCCTAATTTAAAACGTCAGAGAGCAGATATTCATGTCGAATGCCATCTTACTAGAGTGCTTAAACCAGAAATGATCACTATTCTGCAATAAGTATTAGTCTAACACATGAAAATTTCAGCTGGTAGTAAAATATGTAAATAACGTTCTTAAAGCATTTCTGACAATAAACTAGAACGACGATAAAGAAGGCGACAACAATCGTGATGACAACGTTGAAAAAGTAAAAGTAAAAACGTAACAAAACATACGACAATATTGCTCCCAACAGCGAAAAAAAAAGTATTCCATTCTTTGAAACCACAAATCGGCCTACATACAAATTTCGTTACTCATCTGAGCTTATTTTTTGGAATCTCGGTAAATTGTGTTGTAAGCTAGTTTAAGAAAACGGGACAACGTTTCGTATCTGTCTGCTATCGTCGGCATTTACCTTGTCAAATATGCCATTTCATACACATACTTTTCGTCAATTGTGTATGCAAATGTTCGTCATAGAAAGTGTACTTCAATGTTTGTAGGAATCTTTTCGTATTTTCCCTTGTAACCTATTCGCTATGAAATACAACATTATGTTGAATTTCACAAGAGAGAACATCAAACAGCTCAAGATCCAAGTTGGCCGCCAACGTATTTTTATTCTTACTTAAATTGATTGAATATTTATATTGCCGCAAGCCGATAAAATACAGGCAACATGAAAGAGCTAGAGAACAAATATTATTTTTAATCCATTGAAAATAATTACGCATTTATACGCAAACTTACTGTTTTCACAATTATCTCCGTCATAGCCAGCAGCACATTCGCAGGTGAATCCGGCGACTTTATCTGTACAGGTGCCACCGTTTTGACATGGATCGGGGGAGCAGTCGTTGATATCTATAGCAATAATAAAAATATATAAAAGTAACACAATTATAACAATAACATAATTACGGTACTTGCTGAAAACAAATCCATAAATTAACGTGATTTGACTTTGTATTTAAATATCAGGATAATGTTATTTTTACTTATTAAAGGGGGCTGAAGTTTGAAGTTAGCATATATTTGTATATATATATATATATATATATATATATATATATATATATATATATATATATATATATATGAAGAGTTTGAAAATGTATCTTAACAGTATGACAACACATGCCAACAATATTATATTTAAAATGTTTGCAAATCTTCACGTGTTACGCAGGTGTTCGATTTACCGCCACGGGATCGAATGTTACACGTAGATATACTTACTGGTTGTGCAGTTCAGACCGCTGTAGCCTACAGCGCATTTGCAGGTGTATCCGTTGACATCATCTGTACACGTTCCACCGTTGAGGCATGGCCCGGAGGCACATTCATCAACGTCTGTAACCATAGAATGAATTTTTACTTCAAATATATACACAACACCGTTATTTACATTGATCACACACAAAGTGAGCGAGTGATATGTCGTATTTTTATTGTGATTCACTTGTTATCGTTGATCCTCGTTTCCAATTAACTAGATGTGATTAAAAACACTTCAGAAACTCACATGCTGGTATCCTTTCCGACAATTGACGTCGGCCTATGAAGCGCATTTGACCTACGCATCACATAATAAGTTTACTATTGTTTAGCCAATAAAAATGTTTACTTATAGCAAAATAAAATAATTATTAAGATAACACTATGCCGGAAATATTTATCATTAAGAATAATTGGCAAATATACAAGGTAAGAAACAAACATCAATTTGTCAATTAACAAGAAACAATGAAGTGCTAGGGTTAAGAATATATACTGTTTCAGTTGTCCAAGGATCGCACTTCTTATCCTTGTGTCCCGTTTCCACGAAATAAATTGATTTCAATTACCTATTCAAAACATGGCATACTTCTGCCCTTTCGGGATAACGACTATTGCATTACATTTGTCCTATCCACCAGACATGATGTTGTTGTCATAAACACAACGTTCGCGGCAAGAATTTCCCAAAACGTTTCAATGGAATGTCTCAAACCTTCAAGATCGCAGTATCATTTTTGATGGGGCGACAAATGTTTTATAACTTGGCGGACCTTTTGCTAGGCAGCAATTCTCGTGAAAAATAAGCCGGCAAAGTCCACGCGGCCGTCTGAATTCAGGCTAAAACATTATCAACAACGCTCACCAGTATAAGGCTGTCAATTGGTATATCAAATGCTGACACAGTTCTCAGTCCCTGACTCGCGCTAATACTTTCATATCTCGGTTTTATGTACATATATCTCCACGAACACAAACACCGTTGTCACAATATATCACATTATATTATTTCAATCAATGTGCATGAAGCGGCTTAAGCATCAATTTCATTACTCATCCCAGTTTATCTCAGTTATAAGTACACTCACTGTTTTCGCAGTTCCAACCGTCGTAGCCAACGACGCATTTGCAGGTATAAGAGATGCCGCTGTCTGTGCAAGTTCCTCCGTTAAGACATGGTCTGTCTGCACATTTAACCAAATCTGCAACCATATAATTAACAAGTTACACAATTCAAACGGAAGACAACTACCCGACAAAACAACGACAAGTATTGCACAGAACGGCAACAAGACACTTTGTAGCCCTGGCATACACATGCGTATATACATAGTAAAGCCATGCGCGGGGCGGGTTTCGGCCCGCAGCCCGCGGTCCCAAGTTGGCTGATTGTTTTGTATTTCTTGCGGTGCTGGACGCGCTGCGGGCTACAACCACTGCGATGTGGGCCGGGTCCTCACCGCAGGGCAGGGCCGGCTGCGGGCCTGGATATGACAAACTATACGAAGCGGGCTGCAGGCCAAATGATATGGTCGCGGGGCGGGTGCGGGCTCAGCTATCCAGCCCGCGTAATTTCTTTCAAAATGTGGAGACTAGTTGGATATTACCTAATAGCCCTTTGCGTGTGTGACACTGCATGTGTTGTGTGTACGGCTGCACGCGTGCATGCATACGCTCATACATGTGTGCGAGCAATTGGATGTCGTGCATGGCTGGATGCATGGCACATGCACGCTGACGTTTTGGTAAATGACATGTTGACAATGGACAGTGGACACTCCGGTAACAGATCAGTTTGGTAAAACTATTGAAAACAATCAGAATATGTCATCGTGTCGGGGTTTTTCTGCACAGCTAGCTTTGATCATTCATTGGCGTTTGCAGAAATTAGTTCACAGTAAAACAAGTGACAGACACGTAACAGTCTTGCCTAGGAAAAGACACAAGAATTCAGGTCACAAAAAGAGTAGTATTCAAACAGTATCTAGATAATGCAAACGTTTGGTCTTGCATATTAAAGTACCTTAAAAAGCTTTTGAATCACTGATAAGCAACCGCACTACAGTCATAACTAAAATAGTCAAATAACGTTACTGTAGCACAGATCGCCAAAATTGACAGCGAAGTTGAATTGTGTTCTCCCTTTAATGAATCCGGGACAAACCCCCTCCGGACAAAACCCCTTGGACAAAACCCCTCGGACAAAAGCCAACGACGCATTTGCAAGTATTTGAGATGCTGCTATCTGTGCAAGTTCCTCCGTTAAGACATGGTCTGTCTGCACATTTAGCCAAGTGTGCAACCATATAATTAACAATTACTTCAAATATTTACGTAACACTGCCGTTTGCATTTACTCCACACAACATGTGACAGTTAGGTGACTCATTTGTACTCAAACTCCAGCTAACAATTCGACTTCATTGGCGTACAAACGTGAGACTACTCACTTGTACGGCGACCCATGTTTTATCCTTATGCACTGGTCACACAAGCGAAAGATACATGTAGAAAGGAAAGTAATGTAACATATATACTATAATCATCTGTGAGTGTTGAAAAAAATTGAAAACAATTGAGCCAAAATTGATTTCTCTCAAGTATACAATAGAATGTCCACACGCTCCATTACAATGACATCCATTTTGATGGTATGACACATTTGTTATGTAGCACTGCGGGCATTTTTCTAGGTATCACATATCTCGAAGAATGTGCCAAGAGAACGTACGTGTCCACCAAAATAGCACATTATAGATATCGGTAAATTACTTTTATCGATACAACTCATATTATTATCAATCACTGACATTAATAGTTATTGCTGGCTAGCGTTGATATGTCGATGGCACGGACACAGTAATGCAGATAACAATTGTGTTCACGAAATCTCGTTTTACTACACTTATGACTTGACATGATGTGAGAAAAACTGCGACGGAGAAAAAATGATGCCATAGATGGAAGCGATTTATTATTGGGAACACATATTATACATTAAAAGCTACATCTGTTAATTAATACATTTAACGAGGCTGAACTGACTGTATCAGTCATCGTTTACGAAATTCGACTCGCCTAGGAAAGGTCACAGGAATTAAGGTCACAAAATAACTTTATTAAAACACTATTTAAATAATACAGAGGTTTGGTCTTACATATTCGAGCACCTTCAGAAGCTTTCCAATCACTGACAAGTGAGCGCACTACAGTCTTAAATAGCGTAGCAATATAACGTTATTGTGGCACAGATCGCCACAACTAACAACGAAGTTAAATTGAGTTCTGTCCAAATCCGTGACAAAATCCCCTTGGACGAAACACCCTCGGAGAAAACCCCTCGTTACAGGAATTTTCCCATCCTAGATACTAGACTCAAAAAGTATTAGAATATTTCAACTTAATTTAATTTAACTTGGTTTGTATATAAATATATATATATATATATATATATATATATATATATATATATATATAAACTACTACCCTGTAGTTAGTCTGATAATGTCTACCTGGCAGTCTGGATTCTGTACATCTTGGTAACCACTCGTGCTATATCCAAGTTATCGTCCTAATTCCATTATGTTTGTGAATTTGTTTCACAAAGTGACATAATCCATACATGGTTAAGCATGAGTCAACTTCGTTATACATATTGCTTATTATGCCTGTTATTATATAATCTTGTGTTTGCATATATATATATATATATATATATATATATATATATACATATATATATATATATACATATATATATATATATATATATATATATATATATATATACATATATATATATGTACATATATATATATATAACATATATATATATATATATATATATATATATATATATATATATATATATATATATATATATATATAGTGTGTGTGTGTGTGTGTGTGTGTGTGTGTGGTTGTATACATTGTACATACAAGCTGAATTAAGTTTAGTTATTGTAGTCATTCTTGAGTCCAATATATATGATAAGGGTTTTGTCCGAGGAGGTTATTCTATGGGGTTATGTCCAAGGGGGTTTGTCTAGAGGGCGTTTTGTCCGCGCACCCCCTTTAACACCTGTATCATCATTCACCAAGCTATCCTGAGTAATGCTTGAGCAACCCCCATTGTACTATTTGTAAGGAGACCTATTTGTTGTGGGATATCTGGCTTTACATCCCAGTACCCACACGTGCTAATCAGTATAAATATTACTAAATAAGACTTGAATAATCACACATTGGCGCTATAGACTCTTAACAGAAAGTGTTAAGTTGTTGGTACCTATGTCCAATGTACTTATCATAATATGTGTTACAATATATTGGGTCTAATGCTCTAATACATTAATAACTATTTAAACAAAAAAGTAAAACAAATCTTTAGGTGTTCAAATACAGATTTTACTTAATGGCTGACTGCTGGCTGGTGTCTATTTAATGTCTAATAAATTACTAATGTAATGGCAATGTCTGGTAGGATACCCAATTACCCTGTCTGTTAAGTTGTAAAACAACACCAGTGTAAAGCAACTGAAGATCCTACTTGACTTGGAAAGCCCCTTCATTCCCTTCAGCAAATATTTCTCATCACTTTGCATTACCTCTGAGTCACTGACACAATACCCCCTTAGCAGCTGCCATCTAGCAGAGCCGGTTAGAAGGGGGCCATAAGCACGAGGGCCAATATCAAAAGACAGACAGGCCACTGTAAAAGAAGCCTGTTGTTGCTAATATAATTGAATCTGAGTCCAGCTTGGTCACAGGTGACAATTCTCTAGTTGAGTTGAGTTTCTGTGGTATGCTCAATGCCATTATGTTGAATGACCAGAGTGACTTCCAACATAATAATATTTATCTGACTTAAATTTTTAAAAATTGATTTTCAAGTAATTGACTAGCTACAAAAAAAACAGGTGTATAGAAAATACAGCTTGCCATTTATTAATTCCCAAACCAATTAAAATTGCTTTTTAAATACAAAATGTAATAAAATAATGAAATGTAGTAATTAAATTATGTCAGATCAATAAAGATTATTTATTTAAAAAAATTATCTGTTCAATCTGGGCTGCGGGCTGACTTTAGACAAATTACTGCGGGCTGAGGCTGCGGGGCGGGCTACGGGTCAAGTTCCTGCTGGGCGGGGAGAACTGCGCGCCAGGATGTGGCAGTATTTGCGGGCTGGTTTGTGGGCCATGTTACTGCGGTGCGGCGCTGACTGCGGGCCAGCATCTGGCACAAGATGCAGGGCGGCGCCGGCTGAGGGCTGAGGTGTAATATGCGGGGCGGGTGCGGGCTCAGATATCCAGCACGCGCAGGGCTTTAAAGCATATGTACATACTTACATATGTACATGTACGTATGCAAGTGCGAACGCATGTACATATGCACACGTGCATGCACACACACTCCCACAAATGCTCGCGTGAGCACACATATGCACACACAGCACACGCACACCATTCCGCTCCACACCACACACATACCATACACACGCGCGCGCGCATGAATGCACACCATACACATGCGCGCGCACGCACGCACGCACGCACCCACACACACACACACACACACGCACGCACGCACGCACACACACACACACACACACACACACACACACACACACACACATACACACACAGACATACACACACACACACACACACACACACACACACACACACACAACAAACACACACGCACACACGCGCGCACACACACACACACACACACACACACACACACACACACACACACACACCCACACACACACACAACTTGATACACACGTACACACGCTCACGCATGCGCGCACATACATACGTTCACACACAGACATTACCTGGTTGACTTGTGTTGACAGGACACAACGAAATGTATGAAAAGACAGACGTGTCCTTGACTGCCTGCGGACTGACGCAGCGAAGGTTGTCAAGAAGTACCAGTCTCAACTTGTTTACCCATGACAGATTGCAGTCGCATACGAGTGGATTGTCGCCGAGGAGCAGGATATTCAGTGATGGCTTCTGGCTGACCCAAGCGGCACTAATTGTCTTCAGGCGGTTTCCGGACAGCAGCAATTGCTCTAGATGGTGAAGACCGTCGAAGGCATTGTCTGGTATCGTTTCTATATTATTATTATTTAGGATCAAATGACGTAATGCTGGCATATGGCCGAAGGAATCGTGTTGTACCGTTTCGATCTGGTTGTCCTGTAAGAACAACCACTTTAGTGCTGGCAGGTGGTGAAGCCAGGCAGTACTCATGGCCTTCAAGCGATTGCCTTCCAGGTGCAACATTTCAATCTGCTGGGTCCCATTAAAGGAATCGTCGGATATCGTGTCTATATAGTTATGAGAGAGCCATAGGGCTTTCAGCGCTGGTAACTGACCAAACCAAGTGGTGTTCATTGCCTTAAGACGGTTGTACTCGAGCATGAGTGAGGATAAATTCTTGTTTGTTTCGAATGCACCGTCTTGGATCGTCTCGATGTCATTGTAATATAGTAATATGTTCACCACCGCTGGCAACTGATTGAACCAGGCGGCGCTCACAGCCTTCAGGCGGTTGTTGTTCATCCAGAGTATCTCCAGCTTGTGTAGTCCGTTGAAGGCGGTAGCTGCGATCGTCTCGATCGCGTTGCGGGAGAGGCGCAGTGTTTCTAGTGTATCACCGAGATGAGAGAACGCCTGCGACTGCAGCGTCGTTACACCGATTGAACGCATAACTAATACCTTAATTTTCACGCCGTTAAATGCCCCTGTTTGGACAGTCGTTAATTTCGTTCGGCCGCCAATACGGAGGCTATAATAAATAACACTGAACTGACTAAACGATGGCACCCGTGAGACAATGCCGAGATCCTGGCAGTAGATGTTGTTCGTAGATCCGCCCCCGTAGGCGTGCTCTGTTCGACAGTAGCACTTTGAATTGGGTGCGACGCAGTCACCGCGAATCGACGATGGGACGGTCGTCACCAGAATGGTAACAACCGCCAGCAGGTACGACAGAAGTTGTCGAACCATTGTCGACTGGTTTACACTCGCTCCGGATGACTAAGTATTGTGCTTTACACAACCGAGTGAGGTCTACCTTGTGTTCCGTCGCTGTAGCTTTACACAACCGAGTGAGGTCTACCTTGTGTTCCGTCGCTGTAGCTTTACACAGCCGAGTGAGGTCTAGCTTGTGTTCCGTCGCTGTAGCTTTACACAACCGAGTGAGGTCTACCTTGTGTTCCGTCACTGCAGCTTTACACAGCCGAGTGAGGTTTACCTTGTGTTCCGTCACTGCAGCTTTACACAGCCGAGTGAGGTCTAGCTTGTGTTCCGTCGCTGCAGCCTTACACAACCGAGTGAGGTCTACCTTGTGTTCCGTCACTGCAGCTTTACACAGCCGAGTGAGGTCTAGCTTGTGTTCCGTCGCTGCAGCTTTACACAACCGAGTGAGGTCTACCTTGTGTTCCGTCACTGCAGCTTTACACAGCCGAGTGAGGTCTAGCTTGTGTTCCGTCGCTGCAGCCTTACACAACCGAGTGAGGTCTACCTTGTGTTCCGTCACTGCAGCTTTACACAGCCGAGTGAGGTCTAGCTTGTGTTCCGTCGCTGCAGCTTTACACAACCGAGTGAGGTCTAGCTTGTGTTCCGTCGCTGCAGCTTTACACAGCCGAGTGAGGTCTACCTTGTGTTCCGTCGCTGTAGCTTTACACAACCGAGTGAGGTCTACATTGTGTTCCGTCGCTGTAGCTTTACACAGCCGAGTGAGGTCTACATTGTGTTCCGTCGCTGTAGCTTTACACAGCCGAGTGAGGTCTACATTGTGTTCCGTCGCTGTAGCTTTACACAACCGAGTGAGGTCTACATTGTGTTCCGTCGCTGTAGCTTTACACAGCCGAGTGAGGTCTAGCTTGTGTTCCGTCGCTGTAGCTTTACACAACCGAGTGAGGTCTACCTTGTGTTCCGTCACTGCAGCTTTACACAGCCGAGTGAGGTCTAGCTTGTGTTCCGTCGCTGCAGCCTTACACAACCGAGTGAGGTCTAGCTTGTGTTCCGTCGCTGCAGCTTTACACAACCGAGTGAGGTCTACCTTGTGTTCCGTCGCTGCAGCTTTACACAACCGAGTGAGGTCTACCTTGTGTTCCGTCGCTGCAGCTTTACACAACCGAGTGAGGTCTAGCTTGTGTTCCGTCGCTGCAGCTTTACACAACCGAGTGAGGTCTACCTTGTGTTCCGTTCGCGGTGGCTTCATATACGAACTCGTTACCCACAATCATTCAGCGCCGCCAGTCGGACGTGACATATATTGTAAGCCAACCGTGACTGGACCAATCCCTTTTCCGACTGAGTATCTCGGATGCTACGACGATAACTCTGCGATTGCCTACATAATAATTTCATACGTACCAGTCATCGTTACAGCGATTAAAATACATTGTAATGGTAATGTGGCGTCTGTTGTTCAGAATTGCAGATAGGATGCATTCCCCTCGAACGAAGAAGTTTCCAAATAAAATAAATGTGTTGTGTGCTTGTCACGGTCCGATGCCAATCGGAGGGGAAGTCCCGAACGCGCATTGGCTCGGTTGTGATTGGCGGACTGTGTCACCGTTACACTGCCTTCTGACCCATTATGTATTGATGTATCTAGGGTTAGCACGAGGAGACAGTAACTCCTTGTAACTGGACGGTGTATCAGTGTAATCTACACCACGATATGTGCCCATTTCAAATCCTCTACAGTTGATTTGATCAAGACATGACAACCAAGGTTGAGAGATAAATGTCAACTGAGAACTAAATCTTACAGCCGATGTGGTGTTTATTTAGCACACTAAAATGCGACAACGGCTTATTGCTAAAATAAATTAATCATCAACTTGGCATTGTCTAATGTATGCATATTTCAATGATAGTATTGAGTGTATCAGATCATGTCAATATACACACATAAACACAGACACACAGGCAGGTAGAGTGTGTACGTATGTAATTATGTTGAAACACACTATTTAAAATAAGGTTTGTTTTCATTAATTAACTCGGTTACACCCACTAAACACTGTACACACATATCAGCTGATACTTGTATAAAATAGTAACGTTGTTAGAGAAAACATATATCCCTTCCGGGGGGTGCATTGGGGGAAAGTGTCCTACGGCGGCCTGACAACAGTGAATGCCACGTGATGGAGCAACTTGCTGTTGGAGATGATGGTGACGGTGGTCATGGTGGCACTCGTGGTAGTGGTGGTGATAGTGGTGGTGTTGATAGTGATGGCCATGGTGATGGTGGTGATGGTTGTGATATTTGTGATGGTGGTGATGGTGGTGGTATTGATGGTGATGGTGGTGTTGATGGTGATGGTTGAGGTGGTGGTGGTGGTCGGGATAGTGGTGGTGGCGGTGGTGGTGGTGGTAGTAGTGGTGGTGGTGATGGTGTTGATGGTAGTGGTGGTGGTGGTGACGGCGATGGCGATGGTGGTGGTGATGGCTGTGATGACGGTGATGGCGGTGATGGCGGTGATGGCGGTGATGGCGGTGATGGTGGTGATGTTGGTGATGGAGATGATGGTGATGGTGATGGTGATGGTGATGGTGATGGTGATGGTGATGGTGATGATGATGATGATGATTGTGGTGGTGGTGGTGGTGGTGGTTGTTGTTGTTGTGGTGGTGGTGGTGGTGGTGGTGGTGGTGGTGGTGATGGTGGTGACGGTGACTATGATGGTGGTGACAGTGGTGGTGACAGTGGTGGTGGTAGTGGTGGTGGTGGTGGTGGTGGTGGTGGTGGTTGTTGTTGTTGTTGTGGTGGTGGTGGTGGTGATGGTGGTGACGGTGACTATGATGGTGGTGACAGTGGTGGTGACAGTGGTGGTGGTGGTGGTGGTGGTGGTGGAAGCGGCTAGCGGCAAATGTGTCGGTATGCATTAACTCAACATACTCATTTCGGGCAACTGAAATATCTACAGAGTAGTGTAATAAAATATCAGTTGTTTCTAATTTCTGAGTGAAAAAAGTACTATAAATAGGATACTCGACGCATAAAGCACTTTACATCAGGCTTTATATAACGATGACTTAGATTGCGATGGGAGGTTTGCATAAAGAGTGATCTGGAAACAGTGGGAGACGAATGTAGAACATCAGCAAAAGATAGAAGAAATTGAAGACTTCAAATAGAAGGTTTGGTGAGAGAAAATTGGCGGAAAAGAACAGTAAGAAAAAACACGACGTAAACGAAAACAATGGCCCTGATGTCGCTGATCTCAAAAGGAGAACAACAACAATATGCAATTTGATCTTAGTTTAGTAACCGGGCAACTATTATTCCGTATCCTTATTATTATTAATGACATTTTCGTTGCCCTTTTACCTCTTGGGTTGCAGCCAACTGGGTGCTTATCGGCTACGACAGAAGTGGAGAATTCCACCTGTTGTACTTTGCCACTCTATGAATCAGTTACTCACCCTCCTAAATATCGTGGATTGGGACATGCCCCCTCTCTGGCTACGCATTTGCTTTACGTAGTATTAGCCCGTAATATTTTGGGAAGTGGTGTGAATTCTGCAGTCTAATGGGTTTTTTTCTTGATAGTAGCTGGGTATATGAATAACTACAATAGATTTTTGGAAGCAATATGATGTTGTTTAGTACCTTAATGTGAACATAGCTGCGACATCCCTTCAACAACATCCCTCCCCCTTCATTCGACGTCATCATCACCATCTAAGAGAGCGTGATAAAACGAAGTGTGCTGAAACATCGGTTCCACCCCCATGTTAATATATGTTATGTTTTTCTGCGCTGCTGGGTTTGCCAGTCCCGACACAAAAGTGACAGTTGCGTGAAGTTTAGACTTTTGTAACAGCATTATATTGTTGGGGAATACTAGGGCCTACAGACCAGGTCAGTCCTACCTACAGTCATACGCAACAATATGCATGCAACTCAATTGTTTTCAATATAATTTCTCTTTGCATGCACAATTGAATCTAATAACGATACATTACATTATTTTCAAATGTCTGAACATGTTAACGTAATATGTGCGTTAACTTGCTGTGGTCATATGTAAGTTCACTTAGTGCATCTATAGGACTTGGCCTTTAAATTTACCTTTTTTGAAGAAATCTACCAGCCCAAAATTATTATAGACTATTATGTTAACGAGAAGTTCAACAAAGGGTGTACCCAGGAGCGTGCGCTAAGTGTGATTAGGCTAAAACATTTCGATTAGAAAAACAAGTTACAACATTAATTGTATTTATTTTA
>JAODUO010001476.1:35000-70000 GCA_025642075.2 Ridgeia piscesae
TTAGTTGGGTACTGCAAAAATACGTAATCGCTGTCACTGACAGACACTGTCAAGTACGTGACAGTGACAAAGCAAACCAGTTATGTCGACACACGTGACACACTCTACATAGTTCGTAGCTTGTTTGGTCCGACAGTGCGGTTACCACAAGGCACAATGTCAATGCACCTGCGTGGTAGTATAAACTTTATAATAAATTTAATAATTTGTTATGTATAATTTACCTTAATTACCAATATAAAAGAAATACTTGTACTACATTATTAATATGAATCAATCGGATATTTAAATATTTTTAATTCAAGTTTAGATTTAAATTTACGTAATTATGTTAAACGATATAGTATAAAAAATGACTAGTCCATATCTTGAAGTAAATAAAATGTGTCATTCTGTAAAAAAAACACCTGCACATATTTAGACATGATCGAATCTATCTCCAACATACTGGTGTTATTACGATTCAGTTTACTTCATTTTCAGATAACAATGATATAATGTGGTTTCACAATAATAACCACAGGCACTTACATGCATGTGTGATAACATAATTGTGTCACTTTTGATGTTTTGTATAATGAATGACTTGTTCAGTCCCTTTAAATACAATTTGAGCAAGGCAAGTTGACTTCTACTTTTAGTGGATCATGGACTGTCATTTTTACACTTGGGCCATTTCTGTCACTCCACACTGCCTTAGTTCACATAAATTTATACACGAGGATAGGTAGTATGTGCTTTCTAGTTGTTTCTAGCACTCTATTCCATTAACTGGCTAGCCTGTAAACATAAGGCTTAGACAAGGTTGTATAAGTTGACCAGCCTTTTTCAGAACATTACCACCAAACTGAAGTTCTATGCTGGCACTAACAGCATTCACTGCTATCTAGAGTGCTTGTCATCCTTAGCACTTGGTTCATATATGTGTTAAAATTGAGATGGGATTGACAGTGACATTAATGTGATCTTCCGAGTCAGGCTTTTATGCAGGATGACATATTTGCCAGTCCAAATATTTTGTGATCAACATGTGCGTGTGTTAGTTAAATAAGTAATTGAGATGATTTCTGAAGACCTTTTTTAACCCTTAATTATTCGTACTCTTTCACTATCCTTCCAGTGAAATTCCTACTCATCCAAAATGGGTTTCACCCGTCCAAACAATGGGTGGATGAGTCTCTACATAAAGAAAGTTAAGCTGAATTGCAAGAGATACACTGTTCCCAAAGCTGATGTCCAGCCAAATTTTATACCAAATATGCCATTCCTGCCTGGTATTGAACTTGTGGTACCAGCGTGCCAGACAGATGTGCAAACCACTATACTTTTGTACCTTATTACCAGTTTTATATTGGAAGGAAATCTATACTTAATTAAACTATGATACATGTACCTGTATTCATCACAATACGGTCACAATCTGCATCGTTAGGATTGTTTTACTGGTAATCTATATCATTTGACCTGTATACTACTACGACTATGTGGGTTTGTTTCCTTTCAAAAAATGTCCAGCCTCTTTGTCTTACATAAAAATAATGCATTTTCTATGAATGATTATTTTTGTGGTCATGGCGGTGTGACATAACATCTGAAATCAATAAATAAAGAGATTACATGTACTGAAATAATTATACTTATACCAAAATATTGATTGGTATTCTGCATATTTTGGCAGGTTCAGGCTGTAAACTTTATGATCTATCAATGTTAATAATGCAAGTATATCACTATCATTATGTGATGAATTTTGTGGTTCACTAAAAACTAATGTCCTTTAACATTGCTGAGAT
This sequence comes from Ridgeia piscesae, assembly GCA_025642075.2. Lineage (NCBI taxonomy): Eukaryota > Metazoa > Annelida > Polychaeta > Sabellida > Siboglinidae > Ridgeia > Ridgeia piscesae. The sequence continues at coordinate 36,794 of JAODUO010001476.1, forward strand.
GATGTCAATATACCAAGATAGGTAGATATAACTTATGTACGTAAAATATATATATGTACTGATAGCATATGGACTATATTTGAGACTGCTCAATGACAGACCTGTTCAGTCGAACACTTGCCACACTGTAATTAATTCACAAGTTACTGAACATTTTACACAGATTTTCACCACTAGATATAAAAATTATATATTATTTATATATTATATATATATATATATATATATATATTATAATATATATAATAATAACACAATAATTATATATATATATATATATATATATATATATATATATATATATAGTATATATGTAGCCAGATACATTATAAAAGTACTTACTAGGGTAATCCTAGATTAATTTTTCTATCCCTGAATGTCCAAAATGTTTACCAGTAGGCAGGGCTTTATGCAGGATAAAAGTATTGCCAGTCACAGATGTTTTGGTGGACACATGGATGTCAACTGTTAAGCCAGTTTACAAACTTTTTAATGTGTCTGATGACCTGAAATGGACAACAAACACACATGTGACACCATTTTCACTCACTTTCAAGGTATAACTAACAATATCTATGTTTTGGAAGACCTTTTTTGCTCCTTCATTTTTTACCCGTCCACCTATATTGCTACCCTTCCATATTCGTTTTTATCTGTCCAAATAACGGGTGGGCGGGTCTCTACATAAAGCTATGCCAGTAGGCACAATAAGTTATGTACATACGAAAACAAAATTGCCAGTTGGGAACTTGGGAACCACACCAGATGGCCTGTTCTAAATTCACCATTTACCTAAAGTTTCCTAAAATGCGTTGTGTTTAACCCATTTCCTCCCATGGGTGGCACAATTCCACCAATGAAGAATGCCTGCACTGTGAATCACAACAGCTGGGTATCAGAATCAGGAACTTGCCTGAACTTGTAAATGTTGAGTCCTGTGATTGAGACAGCCAGACCCTAGCAGCTTATACAACTCTGAGTCTGACAGTGACATGGTTAGTGTACACTTGTTGTTAGGGACAGATGCTGCAGTGAAAGTGAGTGACCTGGCAGAACTTGGCTAAATGAAAGGTACAACTTTATGTTGACTGTTGACATGACAGCTCAGGTTGTAGCCAAGTTACCTTAGTAAGTTATATCTTTATATTCGGCCAGTTGATGCTGTGGATTATCTCCACTCCATTTGATTGTTGGTTGATCCACAGCAGCACAGATTATCTGCTCCATTACACAGAACCAGGCATGGGTTAATAGCCTTTGTAATTATTTACATGCAGTTAATTGTACCTTAATTTATGGTTTTGTTTGGTGAATAACTTCAGTTGTATTTGTGTATCGACAGATTCGACACAACTCTGTGTAGGCCTAATACATGTGAAATACAGACAGTAGCCGCTGGGTCTAAATGGAACAATCAATTTTGAAAAAATATACACATACCTGGGGTACAAATTTGTATGATTCTGTGGCGGTATGATCACCCAGAATTGTTCTGTATACACACATTTTAGCCACATCTCATTATATACCTGCTTGTATTATGTGTATTTATTTTATTTTACTTTCTATATAAACAGAAGATGTCAGAATGTACAAGAAATCAATATTCAACTAAAGTGTACAAATAAAACCTGCCTCTAAGCAGCCATCTATAGACATAAAATAAAATGTTGTCATCATCTGAAAATCTATCAGTTCAATCTTGCGCCTATCCACCCTAGCTTCTTACATCTTAGCACACTCATCCAATTGTTGACAACCTTTGCACTGCCCTTGACTATGACAATTCTTAATACAGTGTACACTGGTTTTGTTGCACCACTGAGCTTGGATTCTGAGGATATTGGCATCATAGAAATTATTTATTTATAATTATTAACATTAATTTTTAAAAATCCCGAATTGCTTCCTATGTAAGTGAGTATCCAAGTTATGGAACTCTGTAATGGCAACCTGCATAACTGTACTACGCCTAACCACGATGAGAGCTTGGCACATATATATATATATATATATATATATATATATATATATATATATATATATATATATATATATTATATATATATATTATAGCTACTTGGCAAAAATGTTATCCTGCATAAAGCCCCACAGGTGCACTGTACACTGGCCAGATGTGAATACACATCAACCAAGGAAGTCCTACCTACAGAGAACCTGGTCCTGCCTAAACTTTGGCCCTCTCTGATCTACTCCAGACAGGTGTTCTGTGTGATTGTTATTGTCACACCTGTGTTCACACACTGTCTTACATAAACCTCACCAAACCAAGCAGCCTGTTAAGCCATTCAACACAGCCTCGACCTATGCAGTTGCTAACTTACTAGACAGTTTACACTGAATGTGAAGTTGTTGACTGCTCGTTATAATTGTAATAACAGGGTGAGTCATAGATGCTCATACTAGACCAAACATGTATTGATACCAAGCTGCTTGATAGACCGCAATGGCTCAGGCGTAGAGCTTCAGATTCTCCACTAAGATAACCTGGTTTTGAATCCTGTGCTGTGGTGTTAAAAATGGCAGCAAGTTCTCCAACTGTATGAATGAGTACTTGGCTGTAGACAGTGATGGATACGTATACCAGCCGCCTTCGTGCATTAATTGTAGCATATGGCTGGATGCTTCCCAGAGAAGATGAGACGGTGTTTGATTGAACAGGTCCTGAGTACTGGATACTGCACTATATAAGAAGTTACCTTTTTTTAACATAATTGTTTATTTGCATTGTGATAGAAATTGGTCAGCTCATTATACAACATCTAATGAATTATAATCATCAAGTTATCTAACAACTATCATTATGCATATAGATTTATGTGTTTAATTGACTTTATGTTTAATGGTCAACTTTTCATGCTCCCACATTCAGTGGGTCAAAGGGTAGATGAAGGCCAGCAATTGGTTATGACTCCTTACTGCACAGGACACAAACACCAAATTAAATTCTTTACACCATTTAAACACATGTAATATTTGTATGCATGGACTATTCCCACACATGAGCGGGCTGCATTCATGACAACTTAAGTCTCAGGTGATTACCTCCATACAGCCCAAACTTGGGCTAATGCAGGAGTTGTTCTTCTCTAGAATTAGTGAGTCCACTACAGGTTACACGTTTACCCCCAGTGTGAGATCTTTGACTTCCCCTGGCATAGACACCAGATAGAAGCAACCACCGGCTTTTAGTGGGCTTTTAGTGGGCTTTTAGTGGGCTTTTAGTGGGCTTTTAGTGTCTCTTCAGAAAGACACAGGCAAATGTGGGGTGAAGAAATTGCCTAAGTTTCAAAACGGTGGTAGGTGGGATTGAACCACCGTCCCTTCGATTGACAGTCCGGCGCTCTACCGCGCGACCATCACTCCCCTCACCACCAGTCAGTTGAAGACTTATCAAGAGCTTTAACTATCTGAATGAGTAGTTTCTTATACATGGTGTTAACTAGTCGATTCTTCTTTAATCTCCACAGACCTGGTCACACCAGGAGTCTAGCTAACTCGTTCAGCCTTTGGCTAATTAGGAAGTCTACTAGGCTATGGGCTTATCTCAGTCCATGAATTGCCCTGATACATCAAAAACTACAATGCTGGACAACTTCAAGATAAGATAACTCAGCCTGGCATATAAATTATTTATTTGATTTGACATGAATCAATTTTATACATATTCCCTTCAGGGCATTGTGTGGCTAGACATCAATACAGGGCATATACACCTGTAGACCCCGCAAACTGTCAGTGTCCATTCAAGCAACCCTATCTGTAAGCAGGGAGGGGATTCAGCTGACTGTTAATTTAGAACATATTCAGTTACGTTCAAATGAAACAGAAATGCACCTGTCTGTGTGGCGTGTCAGGTGAGTGCTTGGTGACATCATAAATTACTGTTGCCCCAGATCTGTGATCTCAACACTTGGTGGTTACTACTTAAGGCTTAAATCTGATAATTCAGGCCTCCGATAGTGGTCCTTAAGACAAGGTGGTCTCTGTTGATAGTGGTCCTTAAGACAGGGTGGTCTCTGTTGACAGTGGTCACTGTTGATAGTGGTCCTTAAGACAGGGTGGTCTCTGTTGACAGTGGTCACTGTTGATAGTGGTCCTTAAGACAGGGTGGTCTCTGTTGACAGTGGTCACTGTTGATAGTGGTCCTTAAGACAGGGCGGTCTCTGTTGACAGTGGTCACTGTTGATAGTGGTCCGTGGTCCTTAAGACAGTGTGGTCTCTTAAGACTCAGTTGTTAGTAGTCTCGGTCTCATAAGTCTTACAGGGGTAGAACTACCCGCTTAATTCTACTAGTCCTTACACTAGAAAAAGCTAAGGGCGGACTAGTAAACCTGCCTAATAACTAGTCTGGTTGTCTAGTAAAGGTCAGTGTGTCATCCACCTAACCCTACAGTAGTCATTCAAGCCTTTGTAGCCACTGTGAGCCTAACCTTAGCCCATCCACAGCCTGGTGATGTAATTGAATCCCAAGTCATTAAAACATTGATAAATTGTTGCCAATGAACTACAACTTGTGGCTACAACAGTGACAGCTTCATTTACTGATAAATTATAATATTTTCTTAGACATGGCCACTGGGTACAAACTGGTGTGGGTATTATTTATAAGATTAGCAGTTTTTTATGGGTATAATTTTCTATAGTGTGATATTTTTATTTCCATTAATATTGTTCAGCAGAGCAGTTTTTATAACATCGTAATAGGAAGTCAATTTCCAGAATTAGTACGGAAATTTCATAATGATAGGGTATCCTGTATGCGATCGCGTCCTGTATCTGGTAGGGATGTAGAGTGGTACTACCAGTCAATGAGTGCAATTGGCATCCTTTTTTTAATTGTACAGGTCATATCTTCTGTTCTTCATTAATAATTGTTTTTATTATTATTTGTTGCATTTATGAACATTGCATTGCCATTTAACTGGGGTTGCAAAACACAGTTTTTGTTGAAAACGTAACGACTTAAATTTAGGTTGTTTTTATATATTGCCGTACTACTAAACCTTTTAGCGGACTAGTAAAGTTTTACTGGACACTCTGTCTAGTAAAATAAATGCCGAAGTTCTACCCCTGTAAGACAGTTGATTTCTAACAACAGTAGTTTCTTACACAGATAGTCTAGAATAGCGTTATCATAAGACAGATAATTTATTATGTCAATGCCAGTGGTCTCTCTAAAGTCAAGACAAGTCACCAGTGACCTATGAAAAAAATGGTCTCTTGAGACAAATGACCTACAAGGTACATGACAAAAAAAATTGGTCCCATAAGACAAGTGGTCTCTGACAACAATGGTCTCCTAAGCGGGCTGATCTGCAGTTTACTGTCAGGAAACACTGGAACCCAAGTCTGTAATTAATTTAGCATTATTTACAGATTCATTTTAGGAGCTAGTTTCACTGTGTGACTCGTTTTCAGAAATGAGGATGACCAGATCTGTGCAAGTTTGGGCAGTGCTGATCACAAGCTAGTGCACGGTGCACAGTGCACTGCACTGTAGTAGCACTGTTTATCTCATTGGCAGGACTGTAGACTACCTGACTGGAGAATGAGACATGCAATCTACACACCCTTCTAGTGTTTCAGCCTGTATTCACATCAGTAATAGCCTTGCTGACACAGTGGTGTTGTATTATTAGTACAGCAAACAGGGTAGGGTGCTTGACCCTGGTCAAGTGTGTGTCAGGTGCAACCACAGTTCAGTCACTTCAGTGTGGTATTTATAATGAGTGGTTGCTACTTGGTTTGTGTATTAAATTTAAGAAATAAAAAAGAATTAAATCACCACTGACTGGAGTGCGATAGTGTAACTGTTACTTTGATGTTATTGTCTGTATGTATGTGGCTATTTAAAAATTAAAACTTGAAGTGGTGTTAAATTAAACGTGTAGTACAAATGTATTAACAGACTTAAACAAGTACACGTTGATGTTGACTGGGGGTACTGTAATTACGTGCATGTGTTCCAATGCTTAAAAATAATTAAATCACCTGCTGTCAAAAAACATATAATACACAAAAAGAAATCTTAGATTACGTGTACAAGTGTTTTTATTTTGTTGTGATGTCTAAGAATTAAAAAAACTTTATTTATGTTGAATGTTAGGTTGTCTGAAAACATAGTTTACAATGTCCAAATACAAACTGTAGTCATTCTGATAGTTACACTGTGTGTGACTATGACTGTGAGGTTAGTGTCTATTCCACATATTCTCCTGTGTGGCTGAGGCTCAATAAACTCTGGGCCAGGCAGCTCAGCCACGGACCTGATTAAAGCTCTAATGCCACAATTCAGTTGTCTAAATCCTCATTTCAGTCCAGTCATGCGGTCTGATTGTGTGCGGCTAATGTAACCAACTTGATTGGACCGTTTAGCTTGCAGACTTAGTTGATTATATTGTGATTTGTGGCTTTGGCTGCTTTGTGTGTGTTGGTGAAGACATGTATCTAGCATGACATATTTAGCAGGCTGGAGGTGGGATAAGTACCTGACTAATATACTTGAGTAACGAGTATGACTACCGGTAAGGCCTACTTACCCTACTGTGATACACATTCAGTAATGAGTAGTTCATCCCACGTAGTACTTGAGTAACAAGTATGAGGACTGTGATGTGTACGATTATGAGTAACCAATACTTCACACCAGATTGTACTGAAATAATGACTGAGTAGTACCATTTGTCTCATGGCAGTCTACATTTAGGTGCAGTGTTGTGTTTAAACATGCATAATAATTCAGTCTGTCTCATACTATAGTGTAAAGTACTTTTCAAGCAATCCTGAGGACTGGTTACTGTATTATATAGGAACTTACCTTTACCTTTCTTACTATAAGACAGACTTAGACAGTGTAAACCCGGATTATATATCATTGTCTGTATCTATTGCTGAGGTAAAAACATTTTATATTGTTTCAAGCATGTAAATCCTGGCTTTTTTACCTATTCCTGAAGTTTGAAAATCTATGTAGCCATATAATGTAGGTCTACTACATCAGTGGACGTAAGTGTATCAGTCAAAAACAACCTTCACGATGGTATACGCCAAACAAGTGGTGATGACCAAGCAGGCAAACGTTGTCACGCTTCCTTTGGCAAATTCAATAAATAACCAATTGAAAAGTAATTTCATCCAGGTAAATACAACTGTGCGATCAATCATAATATTACTACATTTCTAAGAACGGTCTTTGTGGTCTCCTGATTGAACAGACCAATCAATATTCACGCCATTCACTTTTTTGTCTGCTTGTTTTGTAAGGCAGTTTTGTTGCATGACAGCATTGGTTGTGAAAAAGCATCATGGAGTAATTATTGTGTTTGTGCTGCTTGTGGCTGTGCACATAGAAAGTATTGTTACACACAAGACGCGGTTGTGTTTATCTCTGTGAGAGAGAGAGAGTGTGTCTGACTAAGACTGTTTATACTGTAATGTAAGTAAGCTCTTTTTAATAATGGCAGTGTTTGGGTCACCGATGAAAGCACCAGTCCTCTATAGAAAGCACATCTTGTAAGAGCTCCCTGCAATAAGTTGACAAACATTAGCATATATTGATACATTTTGAACAGTGTGCCTCTGTATTGATTATAAAACGTAGTCTCCTTTGGCCATTCTGCAAAGAGTGTTCACATCAATCAAATGAGGACACTCAGAATGGATATGCCAAGGTAAAGTACTGTGCCATTGCATGTAATGCCATGATTGCCATCACTGCGTCACTCACACTATGGAAGGCTGTGTCACTTTGATGCTCAATTACTCAATGACATATGACGCATAGTGCAGTGAGAACGTACTAGTAAAGTAAGAAAGTAAAGTAAGAAATTGTTATAAACTAGGTCTTCACTGCACAGTCTGGAGACCATTTTTCGGTAAGTAGACTGTAAACTATTATATGGATTTGTGCGTGACAGCACTTGCCCGTCACTGATCATGTGTGGGTATAATCCCCGGTACGTTAATATGCTAACTTTGAGGTTATAGTTTGTGTTATAGTTCAGGGTTAGTAATGGTTCTGGTGTTGCACCTGGTCATCTCTTGGGTATATGTATTTCCTTGAGGCCACACATACCCCTCTTAGACAGGGTTATACAAAGACATGCTTTATCCTGCTGGCACTGATGTTATCATGGCTCCATACAATGGGGCACAAACCGCTACAATAACAACACAAAAGCTGCCCATGGCAACTTTGTTGAAGGGTGGGTGCAGTGTAACATGTCTAGAACTGCACCAGTCACAGACAGTCTACAGCCAACCAGAATGCATTTATGTCTCCAGTTATGTGCTGTCACATTTCAAGGTAGGTTGGTAGGATAGATATTCCTTGTAGGAAAAAGTTGTTCAGGCAAATTAGGGTAACTAAGCATATTTGTGTAATCAAGGTATTTTCAGTTGCAAAGTTGACACACTTAATGTGACATGAAAATCACAAACAATGTATATATATATATATATACCCCTTGTTACGTAGGTTCCATGTCATCGGTCAGGTCTTCGGAAAGTTTAGGCTTGGCTGTATTTAACAAGGTTGAAAGCCAGAACTCGAAACACAAAACAAGATATACAAATGTTATTCTTTGTGCTGGGGTAATGTGATGACTCACTGAAATCCTGTATTCATAGGTTGGTGAATGGACAGGTGGAACTACCTAGGGTAGTTGAGTGGTGAGTTGTGTACCTAGGACAGGATCTTAGATATTCAAGGCACACTGTATGGTTGTCTATTCACAGTAACACAATGAATAAGTTCTGTTTGGAAACAATGGCAGTGATTCACCATGTCCCATGCTGCCTGAGATGTACACGTGTGTATAATTGTGATTGAAGGTGACATATGTAGACCACTAGGTCCTTTTCTGCCACAGCAATATGGTTATCAATGAGTAAACAAAAGTTTGAGACAGTGTCGGCACCTTCACCTTGTTAAATTCTGCAGATAATTAACTTTAATTAAAATGATACCTAATTTGTATAAATGTCTTAAACAGACGTTTTTGAAGTACTGAGTTCAATCTTCAAGGATATTGATGCATAAGAAGTTGTCATTATTATTATTGCTAAAATTGAAGCAAACGATTAAAAGGCGGTATGTTTTAGAACCAAAGTAATGTGTGGGTTTGCAGATGCATGTATTTTTTAGTTGCGATGGATTACTTGTTGAGGGAAATAAACTGGACATGGAAATGGTAAGATGATTTGGAGGTGTGCATTTCTGCAAAAGTAGAAATGTGTGGGACATAATCTAGACAGCTTTTATGAAGAGACCCATCCACCTTTGGACAGGAAAAACCCATTGTGGATGGGTTGAAATATCTCTAGACAGGTGGTGGATGGGTGAAAAGTCTTCAAAAATCACAGATATCATGAGTTATGCCTTGACAATGGGTGAAACACACGTGTGTTTGTAGTTTATTTCAGGCCACAACACTCACCTCAACTGGCTTGTAAGTACATAACTCTTATGAGTTAACATACGTGTGACCCCCAAATAAAGTATAAATGACAAACATTTTTGTTCTGCATAAAGCCCTGCTGTTAGATGGCCACTGTATGGCTCAGTCACAGAATAGACCTGTGTTATTTAAATACCAGTTTGTTGTGACAAGTCACAAATAGAATCCTGTCAAGTCGGTGACATATTCCTATAGCAGACAGTGAATGAATGAGACAGACATTCAGTGACATTCTGTGGTCAGTAGTAGGCTTGTCATATTTTCTGGAGGCCATAACTCATCCGTCCTGGCACCCAGACAGGTCATGCTTCGCATTTAGAGTCTGGTTCTACAAGGCAAAATTATTAAATTTTAAACTGTTCAATGTCCACCGGGTCATTTCACTGTGATTCTCGCACTGGACACTGTAAGTGGCACCAGCATTCACCACCAGTAAATGCAAGGTTTATATCAGCAGACAACAGAGCTTTATGCAGGACAAAATTATTGCCAGTTACACATGTTTTGGTGGACACATGGATGTTAACTGTTAAGCCAATTTACAAACTTTAAAATGTGTGTGATGACCTGAAGTGGACTACAAACACACATGTGACACCATTTTCACTCAATTGTGGTTTTGGAATTTTTTTTGTTTTTGGCTCCTTCGTTTTTTACCCATCCACTATCCGTCCACTCATATTTCTACCCGTCCACAATGGTTTTTACCCATCCAAATGACGTATGGACGGGTTTCTGCATAAAGCTATGGCAGACAATATTTATTATGTGACTGGTCTTCGCCAGATAACGTTATATTTATCTGTTATGTATAACGTCTGTCCAGGTTGTGTACATGGATTTACATACATGTTACGTGAGGTGCATACACCAAGTGCAGGTGTATTGTGGCTGCGTGGTAGTGCACTACTGACACAGAATGTAGTCGTGTTGGCTACATGATCATCAAATTATGTACGCATAATTTTTAGATGCCCCCATTTACCTTATAAATAGAACACATCAGGTGTGGTGTAAAAAAGGGTAAAGGTAAGTTCTTATATCGCGCAGTATCCAATCCTCAGGATTGCTCAAAGCGGTGTACACTTTACTTCCCTGACAGACCGGTACAATCAAACACCTTCTCAACTTCTCTGGGAAACACCCAACCATATGCTACAATTAATGCACAAAGGCTACTCGTACACATGTACAACATGGTTGTTACTTAGGTGGTTGGTTGACAAATTGTGGAATGCATGTTTTAGCAAACTACAAATTTATCAATTTTTATTTTATGACTACCCTGGGTAAGTTAATGTGACACATTTATTGTATTTTCAGCCCCAATCAAAAGTATAAATTAGCATGCAAACCCAGGTAGAATGGATACAACCAGTTTAAAATGGTAAGACCAGTGTCAACATGCAGCTATCCCAATATAAGGCTTTATTGCTTGATATGCTTTTATTTTTAATGTTTCTGTCAACAGCTGACCATTAAAGTAAACAATAGTGTAGATGACAGGTTTAATGGCCAGGCCTGCTGCACTGCCTGTAGGTAGGCTAGATTTATACCTTCCCAGTTGGTAGTTGAAACACGTGTCAAACACCTGCTACATGTGTCTCCATTATCTGTAGACATACATTTCTAATTTCTATTGTCCTTCATTTATAGGTAATTTATATTTAGTCCGAGCGGCCTGCACCATGGCAACATGTTTAGATTGCTGCAATAGATTGAACCTGTGTGTATTTAGCATTATAGCCATAATAGGCCATGTAAGTGTCATACTCCAAAACCAGGTTGGGGACAGGAAGTCCATTTTCTCCATGTTAAAAGATAGGAGTTTGTTTTGTTTTTTGTTGTAATAATTGGACTGTCCCAAAATAGCCCCAAAATGTTATATTTTCTGAAGGATAATTACAAGCAGAAGTAGTGTGACACTTTGCCGGTAAGAATAATCATGAAAATCATGCATTTTAATCTATGGTTTATTTATGGTATCGTCGGCTAGTACCAGGTACTTGTGTTTAACGATCTTGACAAGAACTGAAGATTTGAAGAATGCCATCTTTTGCACAGTACAACCTGTTTTTTAGCATATATATTATATACAATAACTGTACATGTGTTATGATTATATGCATTTAGATACCTTGTCAGATATAAGTGCATATCAAACTGTTGCGCTACTAAAGTCGCTACAAGTCTATGACAGTGTGGTAAACTCAATATTAAATCGGACAGTTAAGATAAAGCTATAACGCAAGGTATTTATGACCTGATTTTCCTAGTATTCATGATTTCACACAACTGTCAGCCCTCATTAGAATATCCTTATTGTGTCCTGTCAACAAGCATCTCCAGTCACGCAGTCTTACCATGTACTCTGTATCATGACATGATTACAATTACTATTACATTACTACTCATACATAGTGTTAATGTTGTTGTGTTGTAGCATGTAAGCATTTTAATATGCCGTGTTATTTATGGCAACATCTGGGTAAGCAGTAATGTTTAATGATGCCGAATGTATACATTAGACATTCCTGGCATTATGTGAGTATTACAATGTAGTTATACTTGTAAACATGTCAACACTGAACTTCTGTTCTAGCAATACTAGTGAATTGTCAAAGCATAGTTTATTTGACCAACAAATACAATGTAGTCCTTTGAGTGTGTGGAACTTCTGGTTTCTTGTTTTTCATAGACTGTGTAATAATATATAATAATATGTAAAATATATATTTTAAAAAATAATAAATAAATAAAATAGATAAAATGAAAGCTACAAAGGATTTATTTATTTAGAAAATACTATGTATCAATTAGCAGGGGACGAGAACTTTTAACTTTGCCTGTCGTCTTAGAAGAGCTACTGCTTTGAAACAAGACATCAGGCAGGAGCTGGCAACAGTTGGACTGTGAGGAACTAAAATTGAGACAGTTTCAAAAATGTTTTCCTCAATGTCCTCACAGGTGCCAAACTCAACGCACCCCTTCCTGTATAACTGTTTCCATGAACCATTGGCTAAATCTATACAAATTAACAAAGTATTTCCAAAAACAGATTTGATGGTAGTTGTTTGGACTTACCCCCAGTATTTGTATGTTTGTAATATGCCATTCTCGGGGACCTGAGGTGTTGGGTTTACTCATTCAGCCAGGGTGTACAGTACCTTGGGTGATATGTTTGATCAACTGTTGCCATAGTTGGTGATATTGAACAGAATTGTGTGGTCAGTAGGAAACATATTATATTGGTTATGACTACTAACTGGTGATCCACCATGTAAACTAAGTACAGCTGTACAAGTCAGTGTCTCCATATTGTTTAATATTATCATATTCTTGACGTGCTCCTTCTCAAAGTTCCACACTGTATTTGTGCCTCATGGCCAACTGTTCCTTATGGATACACCAACACACATCCTCCTCTAAGCTTTCTCCTTCTGGTATTAAGCAACTAAGTATGGTTTATTGCCCTTTCTCGGGTCATAACTATAATGATCTATAACCCAGGCGAAGTTGGCTAGTAATCTTCTATGCATTAAAATACTTGCTTCGTATCTGGGAGTCCATTTGGGTGCTTAGATTATGGAAACATATCAATGGTTGCCTTAGCGTGTACAGATAGTAGTAATCTTAAACACTTACTGTGTTGCTTTACCCTAACTGTTGCAATGCACAATGTATTGCAGTTTCTAAGTAAACGGTTAATATTCGACAACCACGTTTTCAGACAACAGCAAGCAAAATATTTGTTTTAATTATTTTTAGTGATCTTCATTATCTTGTTCCTTTTTTCGCCGTGTGGCTTTTCTACGGTGCTCTTGGCGTGTTTCTGTCAAAAATGGCAAAACCTGCCTTGATTCTGTTATGGGGGAAATAAATAACAAAATTCATATTTTCTTGTTAAAACAAATATATGTCATAGGTGAGGTGTAACATTATTTTGTGACTTCATACTTGGTGTCAGTAATACTCCCGAGTTACATTTTTGCATCCTAGCAGTTACCTGAATATATATATCAGTCTTATACCAGTGACACTAAGCCTGTTGTTAATGTGTCATCACATCATGTCATCCAATTCAGCTCACCTGTCACCCACAGCTGTCATCTTAAGCACTTGTCACCAACTTGTCACTGTGACCCTGCAGGTGTTGCAGCATGTCATTGCTGTAATGACTGTATTGAGACAGTCTGTCTTGTCTGTCTTTGGACATACTAAACATTTACATAAATTATTATTTACTTGCATTGTATGTGGTGTTGGGCAATTACTTTTTGTAGAGCGCAGTGGCTCAGGGGTAGAACTTCGGACTCGCGACTAAGAGAACCCGGGTTCGAATCCTCTGCTGCGACAAGTTTTTTCACTCTACATTACCCCCTACACTGCTGCAGTTCAGCTGTATGAATGAATACCTGGCTATAGACAGTGGTTGATATTTGTACACAAGCAGTCTTCATGTATTAATTGCAGCTTGGCTGGATGCTTTCCAGAGAAGTTGAGATGGTGTCTGATAGAACAGGTCTGCCAGGGAAGTGAAGTGTAAAGCCTGAGGACTGGATACTGCACTATATAAGAACTTATCTTGACATTTTTATTTGTTCCAAAACGTACAGTACATACTGGTAGTGGTAGTGACCAGATGTTTTTAGACACGAGATAATTAGTTTATTGCAATGTACATGTATGTTTTCGTGAAGCTGAACATTTTGCTATATTACTGTTAGAATTGTACATCTTCCTGGTGCTATGTGTATGTCAGTTTTAGACGTGTATCTTCCTGGTGCTATGACTGTATGTCAGTTTTAGACATGTGTATCTTCCTGGTGCTATGTGTATGTCAGTTTTAGACATGTGTATCTTCCTGGTGCTATGTGTATGTCAGTTTTAGACATGTGTATCTTCCTGGTGTTATGTGTATGTCAGTTTTAGACATGTGTATCTTCCTGGTGCTATGACTGTATGTCAGTTTTAGACATGTGTATCTTCCTGGTGTTATGTGTATGTCAGTTTTAGACATGTGTATCTTCCTGGTGTTATGTGTATGTCAGTTTTAGACATGTGTATCTTCCTGGTGCTATGACTGTATGTCAGTTTTAGACATGTGTATCTTCCTGGTGCTATGTGTATGTCAGTTTTAGACATGTGTATCTTCCTGGTGCTATGTGTATGTCAGTTTTAGACATTTTATTTTCCCTGGTGCTATGTGTATGTCAGTTTTAGACATGTGTATCTTCCTGGTGTTATGTGTATGTCAGTTTTAGACATGTGTATCTTCCTGGTGTTATGTGTATGTCAGTTTTAGACATGTGTATCTTCCTGGTGCTATGTGTATGTCAGTTTTAGACATGTGTATCTTCCTGGTGTTATGTGTATGTCAGTTTTAGACATGTATATCTTCCTGGTGCTATGTGTATGTCAGTTTTAGACATGTGTATCTTCCTGGTGTTATGTGTATGTCAGTTTTAGACATGTGTATCTTCCTGGTGCTATGTGTATGTCAGTTTTAGAAATGTGTATCTTCCTGGTGCTATGTGTATGTCAGTTTTAGACATGTATATCTTCCTGGTGCTATGTGTATGTCAGTTTTAGACATGTGTATCTTCCTGGTGTTATGTGTATGTCAGTTTTAGACATGTGTATCTTCCTGGTGCTATGTGTATGTCAGTTTTAGACATGTGTATCTTCCTGGTGCTATGTGTATGTCAGTTTTAGACATGTATATCTTCCTGGTGCTATGTGTATGTCAGTTTTAGACATGTGTATCTTCCTGGTGATGTTTTTCAGTTTTAGACATGTGTATCTTCCTGGTGTTATGTGTATGTCAGTTTTAGACATGTGTATCTTCCTGGTGCTATGTGTATGTCAGTTTTAGACATGTGTATCTTCCTGGTGCTATGTGTATGTCAGTTTTAGATATGTATATCTTCCTGGTGCTATGTGTATGTCAGTTTTAGACATGTGTATCTTCCTGGTGTTATGTGTATGTCAGTTTTAGACATGTGTATCTTCCTGGTGCTTGTGTATGTCAGTTTTAGACATGTGTATCTTCCTGGTGCTATGTGTATGTCAGTTTTAGACATGTGTATCTTCCTGGTGTTATGTGTATGTCAGTTTTAGACATGTGTATCTTCCTGGTGTTATGTGTATGTCAGTTTTAGACATGTGTATCTTCCTGGTGCTATGTGTATGTCAGTTTTAGACATGTATATCTTCCTGGTGCTATGTGTATGTCAGTTTTAGACATGTGTATCTTCCTGGTGTTATGTGTATGTCAGTTTTAGACATGTGTATCTTCCTGGTGCTATGTGTATGTCAGTTTTAGACATGTGTATCTTCCTGGTGCTATGTGTATGTCAGTTTTAGACATGTATATCTTCCTGGTGCTATGTGTATGTCAGTTTTAGATATGTGTATCTTCCTGGTGTTATGTGTATGTCAGTTTTAGACATGTGTATCTTCCTGGTGTTATGTGTATGTCAGTTTTAGACATGTGTATCTTCCTGGTGCTATGTGTATGTCAGTTTTAGACATGTGTATCTTCCTGGTGCTATGTGTATGTCAGTTTTAGATATGTATATCTTCCTGGTGCTATGTGTATGTCAGTTTTAGACATGTGTATCTTCCTGGTGCTATGACTGTATGTCAGTTTTAGACATGTGTATCTTCCTGGTGCTATGTGTATGTCAGTTTTAGACATGTGTATCTTCCTGGTGTTATGTGTATGTCAGTTTTAGACATGTGTATCTTCCTGGTGTTATGTGTATGTCAGTTTTAGACATTTTATCTTCCTGGTGCTATGTGTATGTCAGTTTTAGACATGTATATCTTCCTGGTGCTATGTGTATGTCAGTTTTAGACATGTGTATCTTCCTGGTGTTATGTGTATGTCAGTTTTAGACATGTGTATCTTCCTGGTGCTATGTGTATGTCAGTTTTAGACATGTGTATCTTCCTGGTGCTATGTGTATGTCAGTTTTAGACATGTGTATCTTCCTGGTGCTATGTGTATGTCAGTTTTAGATATGTATATCTTCCTGGTGCTATGTGTATGTCAGTTTTAGACATGTGTATCTTCCTGGTGCTATGACTGTATGTCAGTTTTAGACATGTGTATCTTCCTGGTGCTATGTGTATGTCAGTTTTAGACATGTGTATCTTCCTGGTGCTATGACTGTATGTCAGTTTTAGACATGTGTATCTTCCTGGTGCTATGTGTATGTCAGTTTTAGAGTGATCTTCCTGGTCTTGTTCCTTTTTTCGACATGTGTACTTTTCTAGGGTTTTGCTTTTAGACGTGTTTTCCGGGTCTATGTGTAGGGTCATTTTAACCTGTTGATTTCCGGGTTATGGGGGAAAAAAAATTTTAGACATGTTATCTTTTCTTGTTAAAACAAATGTATTTTCCTGGTGATGTGTATGCATTTTTTGTGACTTCCTGGTTTTGGGTTTTGTCATTTTAAATTTACTTCCTGGTTACATGTGTTGTCATTTTAGCAGTTACCCTGGTGCTATGTGTTTTCAGTTTTATCCCAGTGACACTAACCGGGTTGTTAATTTTGTCATTTAGACATGTGTACCCTTCCTGGTCACCTGAAAATGTCATTTTAAAGACTTGTACCCTGTGTTATGTGATGCAGGTGTTAGCATGTGTATTTCCCGGGTGCAGGGATGTATTTTAGACAGTGTGTCTTGTCGGGTCTTTGGACATTTAAAGACATTTACATAAATTGTTATTTACTTTTGCATTGTATTTTTGGTGTTGGGAAATTTTTAACTTTTTCCTGGTGCAGTGGTCGGGTTTTAAAACTTGGATTTTCCGGTCTAAGAGAACCGGGTGTTCGATCCTGGTGTTTGCGAAAAGTTTTAGACATGTGTACTTCCCGCTGCATGTGTATTCAGTTTTAGAATGAATACCCGGGGCTATGACGGGGTTGTATTTTAGAAAATGCATTTCTTCCGGGTTATTAATTGCACTTTTGCTGGATTTTTCCTGGAAGTTAGTGTATGTCTTTTAAAACAGGTTTTCTTCCTGGGCTAGTGTATGAAAAAGTTTTGGGACTGGTACTTCCTGGTGCAAATGTGATTATTTTGACATTTTTATTTTCCAAAGTGTTATGGTAGGGGCCCAGTTTTTTAGACATGTGAAAATTATTCCTGGTGCTATGTGTATGTAGTTTTGGGAAGTGTATCTTTTGCTATGTTACTGTTAGAATTGTACATCTTCCTGGTGCTATGGTGTATGTCAGTTTTAGACATGTGTATCTTCCTGGTGCTATGTGTATGTCAGTTTTAGACATGTGTATCTTCCTGGTGTGGAAGTACAGGTTGAAGTGAAAGTCAAAACAAGGTTCAGAGAACAGTTAACCTTCTTCTTGTGTTACAGAATAATAATAATAATATAAGACTTAAAACAGTGGTGATTAAACAAACATGTGAACTGGTGTGCAACTAATATATCAGCCATATTTCTAGATTCATTGCTGGTCAAGACCCCGGTATTGGCAACAAAATGTTGCCTATTTGGGGGAGTGTAGTTGGTGGAATGATATTAGTCATTTTAATTTTCATGACACAGTGTCATGGTTGCATAATAACAAAAATAATGGCTATCTTTGTAAATATAGATGGGCCAGCAGGATGCATGCATATTGAAAGAGCTGTAGTTGTGTGGTTAGCGTTAATTTTGATCAGTGACATGTTAACAGTGGCTGTATAGAATTTCAAACTTGTTCACATTAATAGTTTTCCTATGCTCTGACAAAGATTTAATTAATGTAAGCATATATATATATATATATATATATATATATATATATATATATATATATATATTTATATATATATGTATATATTATATATATAATATACACACACACACACACAACACACACAACACACACACACACACACACACACACACACACACACACACACACACACACACACACACACACACAAAACACACATATACACACACACAACACACATCACACACAACACACACATACATTACACATAACAACACACATATACACATACACAAAACACACACACACAACACACACATTACACACACACACACACACACACACACACACACACACACACAACACACACACACACACAACACACACACACACACACACACACACACACACACACACACACACACACACACACACACACACACACACACACACACACACACACACACACACACACATTTGAGATGTACTGTATATCAAAACAATTATTTTTCATAAATATCTTCTCTGCTATTTATGTCTTGCATAATTTGGGTATTATCTGTGCAAAAAAGCTGATCAATAATTGTGTTTACATGAATAATTCTGAACTTGCTGCTGTGGATGTTTAAGTACGCAGCCGGATTATAATGAATATTCATAAACGTACTTGTTGATGCGGTGAACACAAGTCTTGAACCATAAAAAAACGAAGTCAGCCAGACAGTACAGGGTATATGACCCTTAGGAATGGAGGGATCCCAAAATAGACACTCTAGAAACTAGAAACACATAGTAATTTATTTTATTTATTGGCAGGGTCATTAGTGATTAATAAAACAATTCTAATGAAATAAGCTAAATAATAAAGGCATAGAATGACGTGAAATAATTATCTTAAGAGGATGAATTTACAGCTGTATACATTTCAAAGAGTTAAACATTTTGAAACAATCCCATTAGAGGGAGGGGGCTGAAACACTTGACAACCATTGCCCAAACATCATAAAGAACGTACCATTTAGAGAATAATTAATTATGTACTCATGATTTGATGAGCAAGGAGCCACGATATATTGTAAATAATTGTTTCATACTTGTATCTGGGAGCTGCCATAAATTATTAAGCTCATGCTGTATGTGGTTTTACAAGATCCACACTTTCTATTCACCGTGTAGATCTACTCAAATTGTTTTCTTCAAATTTACTTCATCAATAGACATGAACTGTTGGTCTGTATAATGCCTATAATATGACATTTTCCTGTTTTCATATGGAAATGTCTATTGATGAAGTAAACCAGGAAAAGTTTGAAATTTTACATTGATTGGATAGGAGCTACTGAAACCAAATGTGCCCAGAAGTCAATGATATCCAAATTTGATCAAATTGTTAAAATATACCATGGCTCCGTGCTCATCAAATCATGATCACGTATCGACTACCGGTAAATGGTACAGTGATCAGCTGACCTCTAGATTAGTTACTAGTTCTCAATATAGGGACCCAATTTTTTTACCTTCATCACTAACTTTGCTAATAATGACTGTGATTTTGGGCACTATGGCTATGCAGATGCACACTTTTGATTAATTCCAACACAGGCCAAAAAAATTCTGGTTAAAGACGGGTTAGACCTGATACGTGAACTTTCATTATTCTCTCAATGAATTACCTGTGTTGTAGGATATAATATATATATATATATATATATATATATATATATATATATATATATATATATATCACTGATTAATAAGTCAAGTCACACCAATCTAACTTGTTATTTATTGACTTACACTTACTGTAAGTGTAAGTCAATAAATAACAAGCTGTAACTTACAGCTGTGGTGGCTCCCTTTTAGATGTGTTTGTATGAAGTGAGCTGGTGCTTTCTGAAGATGTTATTAAAACAAAAGCAAATTCATTTTCCCTTTGTAGGCTTCTAGTAAACTGGTAACACACTATGCCAAAGCAGTTGTAGCTGTTGTATAAAACTGCTGCCTACATGGTATCCGAAAATACTTCACCGCCTCCCCAAACTCTTCAGTTGGACTGTGAACGCAAAAGCCATAATTTTAGCAAATGTCAAAAAAATTAATTCCAAAACTGGTTGTTAATGTTTATATCTCATGTAAATCCTTAAATGTGGGGCCGTGTTTTGATGTAAAGTCTACCACCACGACACTAAACATGTTTTCCAAAGTGTCACCTAAGCTATTACTGTCTGTAGCTAGTTCAACTCTCAGTTGTTTGGAGAAGTTTGAATGTCAAAGTACGTTATCAGTTACAAGGTGTACTTTATTTGTTCTTGCGCCAGGATTAAGGTAGTTTGCTAACAAACACCTGACTAGTTGTAATATTTGACATCCTGTATTTCCTGCTGTTCCAACTATACCAGCTACCCCCGCTGTGCTGAATGGACTGGTCCAACTTGGGTCTGCCTATTCACAATAATATTATCAATTGGTTGAAGGTCTAGTCTGCATGTTGATTACACATTGCTTTTGTGTGTGGTCTCTGATGGCCAGGATGGCTAGGGTGCTATTTATAGCCTGTTTAACTGCATGCTAAATTATATCTTTTTCATGACATTGTGCAAGTCATGCTTTATGGCAGTATGGTTAATTATTGTGTAAACATTGCAGAACCAAGATTAAAAAGTCCATTATGAAAATGGTTCAGTGACAAACAACTGTTCTCAGGTTCAATAAAAAATAATAAAAAATTAGTAATGTTGTAAGTCACCTCATTAAATTTAAAACAGTTATCTATTCATACAGATTATATGAAAGGAGTGTTGGGTGTAATCAAGACCCGCATAAAAATAAAACAATTCACATTAATTATGTGGCTACAATAGAAATTGCAAGAACATGTTTGTAAACATTATTATGATGGTTGTTGATGTATGTTTTTTATTAATGCTATTTGCATACCCATGTCAACAATGTTAAATTACATATGTGTAAATATACCGTGCTGCCTATGAGTTCAAATCTGGAAAACATTTTAACGAATGGTTTCAGGGTTGTCTGATATGTTCTGCATCAATACAAATGTGGGTAGTGTTTGATAATAGCGAATGGCCATGTCTTAGTCACAGGCTTTATGAGTTCTGAATTAGCAGATCAATGTCACAGTTCTTGAATGGATTTGAACTGGTATTAATGCACAGCAAATTACACATGAGCTGCATACGGTACCGTTAGAACAGTGGTGCCACCCTGTGGATACCATTGACACTACTTCTGTGTCTAAAATGGTAGTTGGTGCTGCCTTTACAGGCAGTGTCAATTGGGTCAGACTTCCTGGTGTGACCCATATGAATGTAGTACCAAAAATTTGTTAAATTTGGTCAATATTGGGGGGTACTGCACATGCTTGCATTTTAAAAGAGCCAGAAGTATATAGGTTTGACAAAAAAATTGTCAGTGGCATGATTGCAGTGGCTGTAGAAATTAAACACTTCTCATGTATGATTTCTTTATAATCTGACAAATCTGACATGGCCGCCAATGGGAAAATGCTCTGTGCCCTGATGACTGCATGTACCACTAGGTGTCACAGTTTATGTACCACTCTAGGTGTCACAGTTCATGTACCACTAGGTGTCACAGTTTATGTACCACTCTAGGTGTCACAGTTCATGTACCACTAGGTGTCACAGTTTGTGTACCACTCTAGGTGTCACAGTTTATGTACCACTAGGTGTCACAGTTTATGTACCACTCTAGGTGTCACAGTTTATGTACCACTCTAGGTGTCACAGTTCATGTACCACTAGGTGTCACAGTTCATGTACCACTAGGTGTCACAGTTCATGTACCACTAGGTGTCACAGTTCATGTACCACTAGGTGTCACGGTTCATGTACCACTAGGTGTCACAGTTCATGTACCACTAGGTGTCACAGTTCATGTACCACTAGGTGTCACGGTTCATGTACCACTAGGTGTCACGGTTCATGTACCACAAGGTGTCACGGTTCATGCACCACTAGGTGTCACAGTTCATGTACCACTAGGTGTCACAGTTCATGTACCACTAGGTGTCACAGTTCATGTACCACTATATGTGTCACAGTTCATGTACCACTAGGTGTCACAATTCATGTACATGTGGCTGCTGTGTTTCAGATCGACTTGAGCATGAGTGAGGGCCGCATGGTGCACTAAATCAACTTCTCATTGGCTGGGATAACATCTCTTTCTGCAAGTAAGTATCTCATCCTCGCTGCATGCATGCAATGTTATTCCTGAAACCTTTCCTATACGTATTTGAATGAATGACCTTGTTCCCTTCTGTTTTTGTAAATAAGTTAAAACGGAGATTTCTGATGACCTAGAATTACTAAAGATGTTTGTTGATAGAAATACAGACAATAGTACTGTTTATATTTGTTGTACACACAGTATCTGATTAGTTGTGTCAATGAGTTTTTCAGTAGTAGAAACATTAATTTATATATGAGAAGTAAAATGAAGATCCATTGATTTAAAGCAACATATTCAATTGTTCAGAAAGCTGCTTTTTATATAGATTGTGCAGCTGATGGAAACAGTCCAAAGTAGAGTGAGAAATCAGTTTTGTATTTTGGTGTCAGTTGCTGTGCCGTTAGAAAAGTAGCTAAGTAAGATATCTATGTATTTATTTGATTTCACTATATTCTAGTGAGTGATTTATGCATTATAATGTACATGTACTAACAATGTTATATAGTACTGTGTTTATTTTAATGTAATGTCTTCATATCATATTCTAATTATTTTATTTACTTATAATTACAATTTATTTATTTATATTTTATAACTGTTGACATAATGGTTAATTTAAATTACTGTCTTGCTAGTTGCTACGGCTATTTTAGGTTAAAGTTTTTGTTTTGATGTATTATGTAATTGTAAATATAATTTTAAATGATATCTTAGTCCTCTTATAATGTATGTTTACTAATTTAAATTATATTTTTAGAAGAAAAATTATACATATATATATATATATATATATATATATATATATTTATTATAAACAATTTTAAAGGACATTTTATATTTATTTATCAACTAGTTCACATCACAATTATTGTTAAATAGATTATCTATTATTTTTATTTTGTCTTTATGAATTTATTTAAAAAAAAATTTTAAGGACAAATTATGTACAATGTATATCTTATATCTATATCTTATATTTATTTGCCATATTTCATTTTATTGTATATATAGGCACTATATGAGTCAACGCCAAACTACATTCCAATTCATCATGTAATGCACGTTGAATATGGCAATAAAGCTTTATTATTTATGTATTGTAAAGCATCACAAACAATTCTGGATCTGGCACTATAGTAAATAAAATATATATTATTATTAGGCATAAATAATTCAGTGATCCTTCTTAATTAATGATTAGTGAGTTGTGTCTAAGTGTTCTTTGATTGTCTACATCGAAAACTTTAAATACATATTACAGAGCAGCTTGTATAGTGTGTGCTAATATTGAATAATATTTAATTGTATGTTTGTTTTCTTGCAGTGGCTGAGCAGCGGAACTTTGACTCGAAGAGTCTGAGCATTCGTGTCCAGAAGAAACTTCTTGGGAAAATGGCGTCTAAGAAAATTGTCAAAGTATTCATCGACGACACAAGCAGTAGAGTCCTAGACACGCTTTACCAAATATCGAAGGAATGGTCGACTTCAAAGAAAGTTGCAGAGAAGGTGATGAAAGACATGATTAAGATCGTTATTAAGATCAGCGTTCTTTACCGCAATGACCAGTTTAATAAGGAGGAACTTCACCAGGCGGAGCTGTTTAAGCGGAAGTTCCAGACGCTTGTGATGACGGTGATAAGTTTCTATGAGGTGGAGTTCTCGTTTGATCGCAACTACATGAGTACGACACTCAGCGAGTGTTGCGACATGCTGCACAAGCTGGTGCAGCGCCACCTGACGGACAAGTCGCTCATGCGTATTGACAACGTTTGCAACTTCTTCAGCGATGCCGACTTTCTCGACGCTTTGTTTCGTAGCAACGGCGAGCTTCGTCATCTACTTGGCCAGATGATCGACGACCTGCATAAAATGATCGACGATGGTGTGCTATAGATGTGTGTGTGTTGTTTAAACATGTGTCTTCTCACTGTGTCATTGGTACATCCTTGTGGTCACTCTTTGACCGGTACATCCTTGCGGTCATTCTCTGACCATTCATCTCTGCAGTGACTAAGGACAAATCTCAGCTGTCTGAGTCGTGTTGTTTTGGGTTTTGTTTCTTACAGCGAGGTTGTCTGTTCTGTCGCCCATAGTCTACCAGGTATTGCAATTATTAGCATTCTATTCACCAAGTCAGTTACACTTTGTCCCAGTTTACAGTCACGTGCGTGGGAATTGGGATCCGACAAACTCCAGAGGCACTTTCTGGTTACATGCAAATGAATGCCAAAACTGATAAAAGCCGAACAAGAGTTGTTTAAAATGTGAATGTTTGTTTACAGTTCAGGAATTTCCCCAGAACATCAGTAACAATGCAAATCCTATTTTGGACTTACTAAATCGTTTGTTGGAGTATATACATTCAGTACGTTTAATCCAGTTTTACGAACATCCTATTCAACAATTAGGCAAAGGCAACCTCGCTTAAAAATGATGTTTGTATGTACATCATAACAAACAAAATGTTTTAGTGCAAATGATTTGTCCATTTGCATTTCATTTAGCATTGTCTTTGCCATGCTTAGCCACAAGGTTCAATGGTATATCAGTTGTAATTGACACATGAGGGCAGCACTGCATGGAGGCAGCTTACAATGCTCAAGACAAGGCTGACTTGCAGTCACGATACTGATTCGGTGTATATTTTGCACCACAACCGGTGTTGCCGAACACTTGCCACGCGATTATAGTGCCATGTTATGTTGCCATAAATCAAGGCCGTAGAACAAACATTTAACAAAGTTGCAGACATTTCGCAAAACATTCATCAAAGCGCTCATGTGTTTAAAATGAGATCACATTTGTAACTGCCATGCTTGCTACGACAAGTGATAATTGTCCGGTATAGCAAAATATTGTTTTGTATATATATATATATGTATGTATGTATTGTTATATTTAACTTTGTGACTTTTAGTTGTTCACATTAAGCACATAGCAGAAATATTGCAAACAGCATCTGCATGATTGTGTAAACAGTCACCTAAATCAGTTTGTCTTTGGACGCTTTGCACAGCTTGCTGAGGTAATATTTCGTAAATGTGGTTTATTTTAATATGATACATAGTTTTTACATCACAATTTGAAACAAGTGCAAGACACCTAGATTAAGAAAGAGCTACTAATCATTCCACAATTATTGATATATTCTGTATATATTTTTGATCTCGCACATAAATTATGTACATAGCATTGAATTTCTAATTACATTTTATACATGTTAATTTACAGTTATTGTTGGATACCACTTTTTACTCATCATTAATGAAATAAAATAATTTGAAATGTTTCATGTTGATATGTGCTGTCACATGCTTTTTTGCTAATCAGGGCGGAGAGGAACTTCACAGACCAGGGTATTTTAAACAATACAATGAGGTCAAATTGTTATCAAAGATTTACAAAAATATTAAATTGTATGTTCTCGGTTAATATTAAAAAATAATGTCATTTGGTAATAAGTGTCAACAGTATTTTAATATAAAATAGGCATATACCAGTACTCTGAATTTAAGTAGACACATATTATGGAAATGAAGCTAACTGATCATCGGTCTGTGCTGACTATGAACTGGTTGTCGGCAGTGAACAGGGTATTACACCTGTAAGTTGCATAGGTCTATTTTACATTGCAGCAAAATAACTGCTATAGCTACCAGTAGGTCACATCCAATCAGTTTTCTGATTTTGTCAGAAATGCCTCTTATCATCTCAGTGTCTCATTTCTTCAAAAACTAATCAAATACTGAACGTGAAATTCCACTGAGCATTGATTTTGAACACAAAGACCTATCAAACCTACTGAAAATATTCTAACTTGATATTCATTTTCTTGTGGTGTCATACGTGACAGTGGCGCCACACAGTGGGCAGGTGAGGAGTACACGTGACTTCTCACTGATGTGATGAAACTCGGGAGTGTATCAAGGTGATATAAAAGACAGTGACTGTTCAGTCAGTGGTCAGAGAGAGGGTAGTCTACAGTGTCGGACAAAATCCTTTAATTGCACCCTTTGAAGTGCACCAAAAAATGACTTAAACATTGACTGGGGGGCTGCTGTTGAAATGAAAATGACTTCTACTCTTCCTGCACTCCACTCATGACGTCAGAAGACAGGGGTGGGCAGTAGTGCTAAACAAAATATGCAGCCATGTCACCTATTTAGATTCTTTGAGGGGGTGAGACACTACATTACAATAGAACAAGGGAAATAGATAAATTCCATAGATGTGGGAAGTGTGTGACCTCTTTGGAACAGGCTTATGAAGACTATTCATGTTACTCTGTAGTTATTGCAAGATTAACTGTTCTGATGCATTGTAAGCAGGTATGACCATAACAAGAGTCATAACGTTGCCACTTGCCAATTGCAACAGCACACAGGTAGGGCCATGTGGGGCAAAGCAAACACCTTCAGCATCAAAGACGTACAATTTGGTCTACTTATTTTTGTCTTACGCAGAAATTAATAACATGTCCACCTAGACACATGTATATGTTATCTAGCTTTAAAAATAAGATACTGTTTAGTGATAATCATACATTTTGCACAAAGTTTGTGTTTTTGTGGCATCATACCCCGGTTCATTTTGGTCATATTATACATTGTACTGGGGTAGTATGTTATTTTAATTAAAACACATTTATATCTGGTTTTAAATTACTGGAACACAGATTAATGTTTAGCTATAGGTACTGTATATATTTATTACATAACTACAATGACAATACTGCAGGATTAAATAGATCTGGAAAACATTTGGTAAATATTAAATTGAACAAAAACACTTCCATTGTTATTCATAAATGGATGTTTTACATATTTATGAATAACAATGGAAGTGTTTTTGTTCAATTTAATATTCACCCATGAAAGGGTTGTGGTCTGCTGTCATTGAACATGACATCGAAATTATGCAAAAATATTACACATTAATTGGCTACATATATGAATTAACACTGCCTGTTCTAGCAAAATATGTATGACGTAAATAATATTATATTATATAGCATTAGGGTAATTATTCTGGGACCATTAAAAATTGATGACAATAGTTCCCATTACTTTTGGTGCCTTTTTTGTAACAAACCAAATGTAACCAAACTGGTTTGGCAATTTGTTAATTGTGACATCTGACTGGTAAAATATGCTAACAAATAAGAGTAATACATAATTATAGGTGTGGTTTGCTTCACTCTATTCTATGGGGCTGATGTTGCAAATTTTGTTGTAGCTGCCTTCTTATGTAATCATCTCATTCATCGCATCCACTTCTAACTCTTTAGTCCACTCATCTCACTCAAGGCAGACATCGTAAGATGGCAGGGGGCTCGGGTGCTTTTGGAAAACTGGCTGTTTTGGTGGCTAGTGGCAGAATCAATATGTCAAAAAATATGGCCACTTTGCTCCAGTTTTCCCATGTTTACAAACGCTTCTGTGCGTATTTACACACTACTGATACATTTTCCCACACGTCTCATCGTTACCCAGGATTTAATGGAGGGGCCTGGGGTCGAACTATATGTCTGCCCCACTAAAATTCCAGGGGCAGCTAGCCTCCTCCCCTATTCTCACTCTATGGAAATTTATATGGAATTCTAACAAAATTAATGGGCACATTTAAAAAATAGAATTCTACATAAATTAAATAATGATTATATTATAGTAAAATAATCTATCCCTTACAAAAAATACCATTCAAATACCATTTAATGGTACTTGAATGGTCCTGGGGTATTAAGGGTATTTGAATTAATGGTGTCTGAATGGTTTTTTGAATGATACAGTACATGTACGTGTACGTATTTTGGATTCTTAATTTGTACCGTTCAGTGGTATTGAATGGTATTTTAAATTACCGTTGAGAGTACCATTGAGTTCTACTAAAATATAATTGAATGGTCCAATGGTACTGAATGATACTGAATGGTATTCAATGGTAATCAGTGGTATACCATTGCCAATGGTATACCACTGACAATGGCAAATTGGCTCTTTTTTGTAAGCTAGGGCTTATAACATTATATTCTGCAATTAATATTAGGAACAATTTATAAATAAATGTTAATATATTAGTAACAAACATCATATTAGTTCTTAGCAAAAATTATCGCATAACACATAATCCCGAAAACCCAGGCAGAGCTGTTTCACAGTGTACATGTCCACGTCCACTTTGATCCAGGAAAGGCGGTAAGCTTTAATTTACGCGGTACACATTTCATGTTACACTGGCGAATCTGTCATGGCGGCGTTTGGTGATTCCGAAGTCTTCTTGCCAAATAAACATATAAAATACTTCATACGATGCATGCAGGTCCTGCCCGACAGATATGTATCGTTAGATTCCAGCAGGTATTAACATAGTCTATATGTGGTAGTCTATATTTTAATAGAGTTTTTTTGAAAACCATCGTTCGTTAACTTTCTTGACCTAGTAAAAGTGACAGACCAGTTCCGCCCTTATTCACTGGCAGTACCGATCTGTCATTGTCTAAACTAGTCTGTTACTTGGTAAAGTATGTACATTTTGTACACAAATCGCGGCACTAACATAATGTGGTAGCCACGTATGTTTCCCATTGAAACACCGAAACCAGTGCGCTAAATGGTAATGGCCAATGAATGGGGAAGATATTTCCAAACAATTGTTTTTACAATTGTTGCATGATGCATTATCAGTTGAATAGGGCCTGTAAGTGTCACGATCATAGATGTAAATAGAACACACCAGTAGAACATGGCTATACATTGTGGTTCGATAAACACTTATATCTGACATGGTGTTTTTTAACAGTTATTCATTGCGCACCGCACAAACTCCTATGTTAGCCCCAGAAGGGGCTGTATGGAGTATACGAACGAAGAATGAAGAACATGGAGAAAATGGACATTGATACACATAAATCAGACTATTACTTCTATGGGAATGTGACATTGGGGGATTGATTGTGAATATACTTTAGTGGTGATTACACCCTCCAAACAAGAAGAAAAATGTAAAGACTTAGCATAATATACAAAATGGAACATAACCTTATAGATATCCCACTAGATAACTATCCAACACAACACTAGATCGATCCTCACGTAAACATGAGAGTAAGTTCTTGCAAATTATATACTCTGCAAACATATTTGGAAACAGCTTCTTCCCAACAACAATTAAAGAATGGAATTTTCTCCCCCCAAGCACTGTCTCAAGTAAATCACTAAACTCATTTCAAAATAATTTAATCCAAAATTTTAACAATTAAGTCAGACGACCCACCATGCGCACTAGCGTGATGTGTCCCTAGGACATTTTGCCAGTTACAGATACAAATACAGTTTGATGTGTTTTTCCTTCAGAATGACGGTTGCTTTCTTTGCAATATCTGGCCTTGACATGTTGGATGCTCTCGGGACCATTGAGAAAGACCGGAAAAACATCATCAACTGGGTATATGCCATGCAGGTGTTGCCCGATAGCACAGGTACTTTTCTTTGAACATGTTCTTGCATATTGAGGTGTTATTTTATGGGCATGTTTCATGGTACAGTGTCATCTCCCTGTCACTGTGTCACAGTCAATGTCATAATTGTGCAGCCGTAATGTCCTGTAGTTGGGCAAAGGCCTCAGTATGCTGTTTCCAGATCTGACTCTTGTGCATCCCCTGCTAGTTGGTACCATTCTAGTACTTGTTTAGTTCACCTTTTTACTGTCTTGCCATACTTCTAGATTGTTTCCCTTCATAAGGTTTCCAGGTAGACTGGTTATATGTGATGTCCATCGGTTATCCAGTGCTTCATTTTTAAGGCGAATGATCGCTCTCACTCGCTATCACTCATGCAAATCACCCATCTAGGGAGCCATTTATTGCTCGCGCTAATTGCGATAATCGCTCCCATAAAAATGCAAGTACATGCTTAATTTACAACACGCCAGAGGCCGAACTCATGAGGTGATTAAGATCGTTCTTAATGCTAATATTAGTAATATAGATGACTGACATACCAGGTAGTAAATGGTGTGTTTAGATGTATATACGTGACCAGAGGTGTTTACACAAACACGACGCAAAGGCTAAGTAAGTAACTGCGTAACAAAAAATCGCTTTTCGAAACCAGGTACATGACACATGATTATACAGTGGCGCCACCACATGCCACCTGGTGGATAAAAACAAAAGTATAAATCGCCCAAATAATTTTGCATATTTATGTGGGCAATTTGTCGCTTGCCTGGGCTTTTCAAACATGAAGCATTGGTCATCTCATAAATATAAGTTTATTTAGAGACTTTGTAGGGTTGGATGGATGACGTACCAGATAGCCAAACTAGTCATAGAGCAGTTTTACTAGTCTGCCATAAACATTACTACTAGTGGGTAGTTCTACCAGGGGTGGGTATGTACTAATGTACTACAAATATATTGAGTTGTTAAAATTGTAAAATATAAAGCCTGACAGTTTTTGCCATAATGTATTAAATTAAAAGCATGATATTACCCCCGAGTTGGTTGTTATTGATGCTTTTTTATCCAGGTTCTAATCTGGATCAGTGTGGCTTCCGCGGATCGCCAACAGTTGGGGTATCCCATGAATCACAGGTATGATATTGCTTTTAACAAAGTTACACAACACTACCTTTGATTCAATGTATAATTATATGCTTTACAATCTACTCAATAGTGGACATTAAAATTTTTTGGTTCGTCTGTCAGTCCGCTCGCCCGTTATAACTATAGGCCTGTTATAGCTACTTTATGTTATAGATACTTCCTGTTCGAACCCAAAGGTAAGAGTATGAATATTGAATGCTTCATCCCAGATATTACAAGTACAAGTAAAATGGTCTATCCGATAAATCAGTACATGTATTAGGATACCAACAGTGTGAGTAGCCAACACTCTGACAACTAGTAATATAATATTTAGTATAATATTGTTTGACAGCAAGGAAGCCTGGGATGCCGGAAATATGACAGCGGCCACATCGCGATGACATACACAGCCCTTCTCATCCTCCTCATACTCGGTGATGACCTCTCTGGGGTCAACAGACGTGGTGTCCTCGCTGGACTTCGGCGGCTCCAGCTTGCCGACGGAAGGTGAGGTGTCTTTACGTGTGTCCAGTTTAGAACTTGTAGATCATTATTGGTGCGAGCGTGAGTGTGTGTGTGTGTGCATACATATGCGTGTCTGCATGTATACACGTGTGTGTGTGTGAATGTTTGTGCGAATAGGTTTATGTGCAGTCATTTCTGTCCTATATATGAAAGCAGATGCAAGTTATTATTCACAACAAAATATATACTTGTGTGTAGGCTTTCACAAAAAATTATTTCTGTAATTTAAATTTGTATTGCACAAAATAAGTGTGCATTGACTAGTTGTACACTGTTCATATATATCGTACTGTGCATGTAATTAAGTAATGACTAGATGGTAATAATGTTAACTTATATCTGCAAGTATTACCAGATGGCAGCTATGTAAAATGTTATTCTGTGTGAGATCCGATAGAGCAAAATGTAAGTCGCCAAATTATGGAATTGAATTTGTACATTTGAATGTAAATACCTTTAGTACCAAATAGTGTTTGCTTGAATGATTTATTGCTAAATTTGAAACAGCAAAATTTTAAAGAAAGCCTCATACTGTCTATTGTTTTTAATCAATATGGTTATTACATGTATTTAAAAACATTTGTATTGTCTATCAAGGAAAGTAACTTGACCATTGACAGATGAGATTATAAGCTGCACATTTTGGCCAAAATCAAAGATAGAACACAACCTAATATTTGTTATTCATCTCCGGAATAGACGAGTGTGACTAAATACCCAGTTCGCTGAGTACCGTATACATAATATGTGATTTTACGTACAGCGTGGGGATGATAATGAAGATGTTTTGTGTTGTATCAGCTTCTGTCCCACACCTGACGGCAGTGAGAATGACATGAGGTTCATCTACTGCGCCTGCTGTGTCTCTTACATCCTCTCAGACTGGAGTGGAATGGATGTCGACCGAGCAAACAACTATATTCGCAAAAGTCTAGTATGTCTGCATGTTATTTTCATAACCTGAGGTACTATAAATCAAGTGTTTTTATTGTTCCAACTGATAACACCATCCTATACAACTGGTGTAATATTAATGTCTCTCGTTGTTTGTACTACACGTATTGTGGTACTATGATGATCCTATCTATTTGGTCACATAAAATAATTAAATTCTCAACTGTCCAAAAGCGCAATACAAAATGTAATTATTTTGTGTTCAAAAACATACAATCACACTGTATTGTGTGTGTTCAATGTCAAAAGATTTAAAATACATTAAAAAAATTCTACATATTTAGGGTGTCCCAAAACATGCAGTGTCCAAATACATAGTCATTGCAGTATATTCAGTTGAGCATCAGTTATTCATATTTATATTTGATGTGCAGGTTTGGCAATGTTTACTTAAATGCTTTCAATGGTATGATGTATTTTTCCGATATGGTTAGATGCCTTCGGAATTGCCGTCCATTTACCACATTTCTGTCTGTAATCTGTCACCAATGGCAATGTGGTGCTTTTCACTGATATTGTACTAGGGCATTCCATAACTGTGACATAATGTGTCTCTTTACAGTCTTATGACGGGGCGTTTGGTCAGGGTCCCGGCCTAGAAGCACATGGTGAGTAACTTGACATCATTTCATGAACAAAGCTTTTTAATCCAACCACAATTTTATACCTTATTTGACATAATTGTTACAACATA
>JAODUO010001476.1:72500-97655 GCA_025642075.2 Ridgeia piscesae
TATCATGCATTCGTTAAAGAATGGCAGTGTTCCCAAATTTAACTGTATTTGCTCAAATTGGTTATTTCAGAAACGGGGGTTGTGCCTAAAAAGCTCAATTTCTTTATGCAATAAACGCCATTCTACAGTTTGGACTTAAAAATGTGATTAATGGCATAATCCTGTTTGTCTGACCTCATGTTTATTCTGTAATGGTTGATGAAGGTTTCATGAACGTGACTGATTACAGTCATATAATATCAGCTTACAGCTGGACTGATTCTTTCAATGCTGCCATCAATCGTTTTCCAGACGTGCTGCATGCGTACTTTGGAGTTTGTGGCCTTTCCCTTATGGGTGAACCCGGGGTGAAGGTCATGCACGCTGCTCTCAATGTCAGTCAGTCGGCAGCGGACCACTTGGTGGCGCTGCATGCATGTCTGAACACGACGTTGCCGTCCACCAAACAGTGCATTTGGGCAACGCACGATGCGTTCTATGCAGAAGAATATGTGAAATTCTTCAAGCGGTGTTTATCAGAAAACATCCCCATCCAATGGAACGATGACTTAGATCTTAGCAGGTTAGTTGGAAATCAGAATTGTCACAAAACCATTGTCATAAATAGCAACAGTGGGTACATATTTAATGTGAGGCTGCATGTTTATAGGTGGCAGAGAAATTAGCGTAAGTTATACAGTTAATAGTGTTTGTTTAATACACACCTGTATATAATTATGGTTGTAGCTTGGCTTATCATATTCTGCTACTGTGGAGTGTGGAAACACAGAGAGAGAGAGGTGTTAAGTCTAATCCACAAACATAGTTTACCCACAAAACATTCGTCTGATAAACAACTCAGTTGGCACAAGGTGGAAGTCTGTGGGTGTGCCTGTAGAGCTGTTTGTTATTTGGCCTCAACAAGATTCATACACACAAGATAAGTAACTTGGTGAAAAGTAGGTCTACCCTGGGTGGTATGGGCCATGGAACATACAGTAAAATAAACAATGTTTTTTATTTCAATTACATTACATAATAATACACATCGTAGTCACACCAGACAGTGTCAACCCGTGTCATCTGTTTCTTTACTTACAGGTTGTACACATATTTGAAGTCAGTGTCAACTTTGGAACTTCTCAAGGTTTCTGAAACCATAGACTGTGATATGAAGCGCACAATAGCTGATTCCATCTACTTATGCCAAATGCCATCTAACGATGGTGAGTGCCTTTAGAGAATGTAAGAACACAGTTTTCAGTATCATGCCATGAAGATTATGCGAGACTATGATTGTTGTGTTATAATTTCATTGCGTTAACTACAGTTGTCATTTTAGATTGCGCTAGCTTATGTATACATCCACAATTTAAGTAACATTGACCTGAAGATGTGACCATGATATAACATGCAGTGAGTTTATTTTGTGTAAATGAATAATTCAGGAATTCAATTTATAATGTATCAGTCCATCAGTCCTACCTCATGTTTGTGTGGCCCACTACTGAACTACTGAAGTCATGCACAAATACAGTGACAAAAGCAGCAACAAATATCTAGCTCAGGGTTTTGCATTGTGACCCGGCTCTCCAGTGTATCAGATATTTACTTTGTAATGCAATTTTAACAAGATTTAACAAGATTGCCACCTAGAGATTCAACTCTAGATGGCAGGTGGACTAGGAAGCCATTTGGCTTATCGAGAGTCCAACCTATCTATCTAAGTATACCCCGCCCGTCTTAGGTATAAGTCGATTTTATTTTTAGATATATTAACAGTACTAGCACCTACACAATCAGCTGATAATCCGTTCCATTTTTTTAGTGTTTCGTTTACTAATTTATACATGTCCACTTGTACACCAATTTTTTAGATACCCGTGAATGTAACATTATTCCTGTATCTGTCAGTATCAATATTATACATATAATATTATAATTATATTATACACGCATTGAGGAACTTGTTCAAACACATTTATGAACAACTGAAATATGCCGTGTCTCCTTTATACAGACTCTTGTAGCTGCGGGTTCAAGAACTCTGCTTCCAACAAGACATCAGACATAGGCGCCACCTACTGTGCACTATGTTCACTACTAGTGTTGCGGGACGACCTTGCCAGAGTTGACACGGAGGGCATAGTTCAGATGCTGCGACGACTACAATCTGAGTCTGGCTGGTGAGATGCAATGATATTTACAATCTGTTATTATTGTAAGCAGGCAGGCAGACAGAAAAAAATATACTGAATGCATATTTCTTTTTTAAGTGCTATGGATATATTTGGTTTAAAGATAGATTCAACTTATTTCCTATATCTTTTAAAATCTGAATTTTTTTGTCAATGAACAGATAGGGTGCAAATGCGATATTGCATACAAAAGTATGCGGGTGAAGCTTGTAAGAATCTTAGTGAAACAATGCTCGGGTTTCTATTAAGTTCTCCACAGTAGCAATGTATCCATTATTGTCAGGATGAGATCCATTTCTGAAAGCGTCAGTTTTTTTAATCACCGGTTTATAATAAGCCTTATGGGAAGCACAAATAAGTGACATTTTCAAGATTTCTGGCATGGTCAATAAAAAACATTTTAAACTATTCATTTGTATTTAAGTCTGGTGCAATGTTTGTTATACTAGAATTAACCAAACGGTATTATAATTAGGTGACAGTTCTAGAAACAGCGTACTGAACCTACTGCCCAACCGTGGGAGACTACGGCTGCATAATGATGACAATGTCAGAAGTTAGATGACATTTGTAACCTTGTGTTTCTCACGGGACATAAACAGATGTGTGGTTTTGTCGGTAATATTTCCTGCAAGCAGTTGATGAGAATGTGTGCCCCTTCCAGTTTCTGTCAGACTTGCGGCGGGCAGGAAGAAGGTGACGGCCAGACAGACATGGAGTTGAACTACTGGGCGACATGTGTCAGCTACATCATACACAACTGGGACGGTGTCGACAGGGACCGTCTCACATCATACGTCCTACAGAGTCAGGTACGCATGCATCTGTGTGTTGTAGTCTTACCCAATGTCTTGGTGGATTTGTTTTATCAATTTCCCACAATGCAGTGCTTGCTTGTAACTAGTATTGGTGGATACATTTTGTCAATGGTGGCTTGATTTTTCTTCAGTCAATTAATAATTTACAACCTAGTGAGAGCGATGATCATTGTAGTTGTATCAGAATTTAGTTTCGGTGAAATATGAAAAATTTCTGACCTGCCAAACTCTTAACAGGTTTTGTAAAAAGATGTCATGGGGTCTTATTTTGGAAATGCTACTTTTCCATGTTACAGGAAGATTAAGAATGTAAACACTGCATGGCAGTTCAACAAGTTTCTGTGCTTACTTTTATGACAATATTTCGTCAGTATAGCAAATCTGTCAAATATCCGTTCATTTGTTAATCAGTTAAAAATTAATATGATTAGCAAATATGAAATTGTTTTATGATGTTATATTGATATAGTCAAATTGTGCCGTGAATTAATTCAGTATGATGACTAAAAATTTAATTAAAACAATAAACATATTGATCGATTGATCGATTGATCGATTGATCGATTGATCGATTGATCGATTGATTGATTGATTGAAGTATGTAGTATGTTTTTGTCAAGTTCTGTAAAAAAAACGGGTGTAACAATATGGTAACTAAAGTTTATATTTCAGACACATGAAGGAGGCTTTGGGAAATCTTCAACGTCTGAAGCTTCAGGTACGTCTGTGTAGCAATACACTGTGAGAAGGTTGCAACTGTACAGAAAGATTAGCCGTCACCTACCACCTACGACAGTTGTAGGCAACCCATAATAGGTGGACTGTTCTTTGTCTGAAGTGTTTTTTATATAAATTAGAAATTGAGGTCTTATGTCTACCCTGCAACATGATACAGCGTATATGAGAACACATTAGAGAGGTATTGTTGATAATAGTGGTGTTTAAATATATAAAAATAAATTGATTACATTTCTGTCAAAATGGATCCTTTTGAGGGGTTGCTGATGGTAATTTTATCTTAGTAAAATGTGCAAATTCACTGGGGTCCCAGCATAGTTTTTGTTTAAAAAGTAGTATGATATGTTAAGTGTTGATGACAATCAGCAGTGGTTGGATTGTTCCTAATTGTATGATTTTATGGTCTTCTTTGTCTTATGTGGACCTGCACTAAAACATTGCATTAGCATGGCAATAACTGCCTTTGATTTAGTCCTGTCCTACAGACACTTGTGGTAATGATGATAGCACTAATCATTTCAACAAATTGTGTTGCTATTAATTTTAATCTTTTGAACACATCAGTGATTAACAAACACACAAGCATTTGATTCTACAGCTCAATTTAGTCTAAGCTACAGGTATGTCGTTGTTCTGCAGCTGAGGCGACCTTTCATGCTGTGGCAACTCTGGCATTCATTGGCAACCTGCAGACATCCTTGACTGGTACGTCACTGGCCAGACTGCAGCACTGGTGTGATCAGCAGCTGCAGACAACTACTTGCAAGTCAAGTAGAAAGAGAGCAGACACATTGCGGGACATTGTCTGGCTCCGCAGTACGATGCAGGTAGAACACTCGACTTTTGTGGCTGATCTGGTTCACAAACTATTGTAATGCAAAAAAAATTGTCTTATGTGTTTATCAAAGAGTTATTACAGCCCACAGAAGTTGCACAAAATATATCTCGGTTTGTTTTTATCAGATACAATATTGAAGATTATTTGTGTAGTTTGGATATATGATATCCTGGTCTCAATGTAATTGTCTGTGATGTTGGAAGTTTTACCTTATTGATATTTTCTTATTATATCTGGAGTTTGTGTCTTTCTGTGAAAGCCACATATTGACGTACACAGAATCAGTCATGTGTGGAGGGGAATTGTTTATGTTAAGACCACCTACTTGACTGTGAACGGCCAGAATTCTCAGAGTAAATGTATTGGTATTTTCTAAGGTTCTTACGTATAATTAAAACATTATCTGTTACAGCTCCTGGGTTGCACAGCCTCGGTTGACGTGGACACATCCATACGTGTGTTGATGGAGTCTCAGCAGAAAGAGAACAACAGCATTCTGTCATCGCTGTCACCAACAAACCTTCAAGGCATGTGTTTCATTAACTGTCACATTACTTCTCTGATATCTTGTAGTTATAGCAACACATGAGTAGCATGATTTCAGATTACTCTCGCCTTCTGATTTAAAATGTTGTTATGAACAAACAGGCTGCAAGTTCCATGTACAGGCATTTTACAGACAATCAGACTTATTTTGAGCACTACACATGAAAACGAATATTTGTTTTATTACATTCAGATTTCTTGTCAATGAAAATGGATCAGATATTAGATAATTGCAAAATTGATGGGATATAGTGTGCTATTTTTGGTTCAGATGCAGAATATGCCAGTGCAACCTAATACCCAGTTGAGTAAGTCACGGATGTCGAGATATGTGTCTTGAACAACTAGAATAGAGTTGATATAATTGGTTCCTAATGTACGGGTGTCAAATTGAAATCATCTTATGTCAAATGCCGACAAATAGTGGTATTTCTTGCCTAACTTTTATGTCAGTCATTTACCTTCTGTACCACATAAAACTAATATGATATATTTATTTCTTCGAGCTTACATGTATCTCAAGAAGCCTGTCTATGTCGTCATATTCATATTTATTGCCACAATCTCGTCTTCGTCTCTGCAAACTAATATTTATCTCTTTAATCTCTTAATTTCTTTGCAAGCTCATCTTCATCTCCTTAACCACTTATCTATCCCATGCAGTGATATCATTTTTGTTTTGTTTTTCATGTGGACACAAAAATATTGCACTTTGAAGAAATGTTTTTGTATTGAACTTCATTCAATGTTTTGCAGACATAACAACATGTCAGCTGACCGTCTGTGGCGCCGCCCTGCTGTGCCACCCAGAACTACACAACATTGATGCGATGTTGCACTTGAGCAAGGACTCTGTCCAGTACCTACATGACCTTCATGATCACAAAAGGACGTGCAGAAATTGATGGCAGCTTCATTTTGCAATCTAGTGTGGCGCCGTGCTTCCACCAACCTTGAAACGGTTCCCACACCCTAGTGCCGCCACCTATCGTGATACAGTGCTGCCACCTAACGTGGAGTAGTCTTGCCACTACCAATAAATCTGGACACGACCATCATTTGGCTAGCTTATTTGCTCCTGCTAACCCTTCAGGCAGTGGCAACAGATTATTGATCAGTCGTGTACATTTTTCTTATAAAGTTTTTGATGAATTGTGGAATTGTCAGAGATAGAAGCTGTAGTAGCACTCCTGTCATGGTATGTGAACCATAAAAGTGTTGTATTCTTGACATGAGGCACGGAAAACGTGTATGGAGCAGTACTAACGTTGCTATGTACGCAGGACCACTGCAGTGCACCCAGTACCACTATTTTTATATCTGATTTCACAAAGTATTAATGTGATGAGCTATTGTTACGCATCAGTATAAACCATTGCTATAATTGTAGTCCTCATGGTGTTTGCGTTGCTTTATTCGAATCTTACAGGGTCATTCCATGTCAAATCAGTCATTAAAAACGTCACCGACTCCAATTTTTATGAAATTTAATACAGTTGTTCACACGAAAAAAATTTGTTCAATAGTTATTGAAGATATAGCCTTTTTAAAGGTAACTGAACCTGATTTGTATAATGACGGTTACAGTAAAGTCCACAACTCTGCTTCTTATAAAACCAGACAGTGCTATACTCATTGGCACCTTCGTGGTCTACACATGGTTCATGAATTATTTTAGTGTTTATTTTTTCTTTATTAGTTTGATTATTCTAGCAAAAATCACATAAACTTAACGACTACAGTACATCATTATATGTTATAAAACTACTTGGCAATGTGATGTGTAATCGTACCTGCGTCATTGTGTACCGTATTCGCTTGTATGTATATGAAACATGTAACTACCATGAGCCAGTTACTTGAAGCGACTATGACGTATGCAGGCGATGTACGTGATTACGAAAATCGTAATACTGCGATGCAGAACATAGACCCAGACTAATTTATTTAACTTCAAATACTAAATATTATCTTGAGGATGACATTAATGAAATTATAAAAAGAAACAATCTCAGTGAGAACGAATTCTCACTCATGCAGTTAAACATTAGAAGCTTACCGAAGAATATTGGCAAACTGTGTGATTTTTTATTGCTGAGTGATAACAAATTCACAATTATTGGTTTAAGCGAAACCTAGTTACACAGCGATAATGTTGACTTATATGAAATACCGGAGTATATAACTATTCATGTTACTAGGCCTTCTAAGAAAGGAGGGGGTGTGTCATTATATGTCCATAGTTCACTTGAGTATACTGTATTATCAGAAATGAGTATCATTACTGAATATCTGGAATGTGTGTTTATTGAAGTGAACACTAGGACTATGACACAAAATAAGAAGATAATTGTTGGTATTGTATATCGGCCACCTAGCACAAACATTACCACATTCACTGAACATGTTATGAATATCATAGATTATATGAAAATAAACAGTGTTATATTATGGACGATTTCAACATCAATTTAACCAATTGTGGTAGCCACACAGAAACACAAGACTACATAGATGCAATGTTTCAACATTCGTTTATACCCCTTATCAATAAACCTACTATAATAACGACCACTATATATATGCCTGTGGTAATAGACATTATATGTAGCAATGATATACTTGGTACAAATTATCAGTCACATGGAATTATTTATACAGATATTTCTGACCCCTTACCAATATTTTTACTTACTAAACAAATTAATTACACGAAGATAGACACAGTAATGGAGACTAGAATATATAATGAACAAACTACATTCAAAGAAAGTATTGATCAGATAACATGGGATGAACTTTATGCCTTCAAAAATCCTAAAGAAAGTTATTCTAAGTTCCATAATGAAATTCATTCGCCCTGATTATTGCCAGAGCTGCTCTGGAAATAAGCGCGAAAATAATTCTTATTGCCAGAGCAGCTCTGGCAATAAGGACGGAAAAAATTCTTATTGCCAGAGCAGAAATGGATTGATGGTAATGTGCATGCGCGTCCGGTTGGCGATATGTTTAGCGAACACATGTCGACATAGTAATTGTTTCAGATACACATGATGCCCTGGTATCATTTTTTGACTGATTTAGGCGATCGTGGCGTGGAAACTGCGATAAGATCGAACCGCAGAGCTGCTCTGGCAATAAGGGCGGAAACAATTCTTATTGCCAGAGCAGAAACCGATGCGCCCCTAGCGCATTTTCAGGGCAAATCTCAGAGCAGCTCGGGCAATAAGGACGGAAATAATTCTTATCAAATGGATTGATGGTAATGTGCATGCGTCCGGCTGGCGATATGTTTAGCGAACACATGTCGACATAGCAATTGTTTCAGATGTATGTATGTATGTATGTATGTATGTATGTATGTATGTATGTATGTATGTATGTATGTATGCATGTATGCATGTATGCATGTATGTATGTATAGTGGCTGCCTTTGTAGCAACCCACATCACTCTTTTTTGATAATCGTTCGTTCAAATAAGCCATCCATGTAAGATTATGGATAAATGAATAGGAGACAGGATTTCTTCCTGTCTTGCTCTGTTATGTGCATTGACCTGGTATGCCATACCAGAGCTGCATCTTAATTAATGGAATTGTTTGTTTGTTGTCAGTATACATACCTATCAGTCTTAATACCAGAGGTGAGTGAAGTTATTAAGTGGCCAACTTTGCAAGGGGTACACTACATGTCAATTTCTTTCAGTATAGTTTTTTTGTGTGAAAGCAGCACAGCAGAATATATTGTCTTTGTCGGAACATTTTCTTGAACACATGATCACAACATGTACTCCATGATATACTGTATTATTGATACAGCCCCTATAATCGGTGCCACTGCAATTAGTCAAGGTGCCATGTCAACAATAGCTGGCTGTGCTGAAGCCTGGCTTCTCGTTGAATCTACACATATCCACAGGTCCTGGTCTGACCCATACCAATGTATTTAATAATTGTGTTATTGGAAATGAGTATAATACAGC
The DNA here is from genome assembly GCA_025642075.2 of Ridgeia piscesae. Classification (NCBI taxonomy): domain Eukaryota; kingdom Metazoa; phylum Annelida; class Polychaeta; order Sabellida; family Siboglinidae; genus Ridgeia; species Ridgeia piscesae. The sequence continues at coordinate 81,601 of JAODUO010001476.1, forward strand.
AGATCCCTCGCGTGCCTAAAACAGCTGATGAGCGAACTGAGGTCCCTGATGCCGAAGTTGGTCGTACTACATATCATCTGCAATTCGTCTTCATCACAGTCCATGTTTTGGTATTATCGTAAACTATATATACTATTTAAAGCTTTATTATATGTATGTGTGTGTATGTGTGTGTGTGTGTGTGTGTGTGTGCGTGCGTGCGTGCGTGCGTGCGTGTGTATGTGTGTATGTGTGTATGTATGTATGTATGTATGTATGTATGCATGCATGTATGTATGTATGCATGCATGCATGTATGCATGTAAGCATATGTGTAAGAGTGTTGGGTGATGATGGCAGATTGGAAATCACGACTTATCAGGAAATAAAACTTTTACTTACTTACTTACTAGTACCGAAACTGTATAAGTACCAAGTTCCGTAGATTATTTGGTGTCAGGGCATCACGGTTATGGCTCGAAACGGGGCACAGCAAAGGCCCGTGCGATGGAGTGTTGACAGGTGAAACATGGGCAGCTGACACCATCGTCGGACTGAGGCAACAGACCAGACCGTCTGATGCGTCCAGCTGACGACCCGTGTCACTGCTTTAAATATTTACTGACCCCCGACAGGTATCTAGGCCTACGTATACCATTATAAAAAATTGCATTCAAATAGCATTCAAATACCATTGGTTTTTGAATGGTAGTTGAATGGTACTTGAATGGTCCTATGGGGTATTGTGGCCAAGGGATTTGAGTGGTATCTGAATGGTTTTTTGAATGATATTTTGGATTATTTGTACCGTTCAGTGGTATTGAATGATATTTTAAATTACCGGTGGTGAAATATCATTGAATGGTCCAATGGTACTGAATGATATCGGATGGTATTCAACGGTAATCAGTGGTATACAATTGGCTCTTTTTTGTAAGGGTAACACTGGCGATGACCACATAAGCAGGCGTAAGGGCAGTGCGACCAGGTGACCCGGGCGTTCCTGGTGTAAGGACGCTTGTCAGTCTGATAAACGCGTGTCAACAACATTATCGTCTTGTTTGGTCAGCTCTAAGTACTGGGTAACGGCGGGTGAGTACAGTGCAGTGACGCGGGGGTATTGCAGTAGTTGTGTAAATTAGGCAATACGTAGGCCCTAGATACGTCTAACGTGTGACCTCCGACAATGGTATGTTCTTGGTCACATACCTCTGTCGCGTTGCACCTGACAGTTGTTACAAACAAATGACTGTCGCGTACAACGAACGACAGCGTGGATTCGTCGAAGCGCAGTTGCACCTGACAGTTGTTACAAACAAATGACTGACGCGTACAACGAACGACAGCGTGGATTCGTCGAAGCGCAGTTGCACCTGACAGTTGTTACAAACAAATGACTGGCGTGTACAACGAACGACAGCGTGGATTCGTCGAAGCGCAGTTGCACCTGACAGTTGTTACAAACAAATGACTGACGCGTACAACGAACGACAGCGTGGATTCGTCGAAGCGCAGTTGCACCTGACAGTTGTTACAAACAAATGACTGTCGCGTACAACGAACGACAGCGTGGATTCGTCGAAGCGCAGTTGCACCTGACAGTTGTTACAAACAAATGACTGACGTGTACAACGAACGACAGCGTGGTTTCGTCGAAGCGCAGTTGCACCTGACAGTTGTTACAAACAAATGACTGACGCGTACAACGAACGACAGCGTGGATTCGTCGAAGCGCAGTTGCACCTGACAGTTGTTACAAACAAATGACTGGCGTGTACAACGAACGACAGCGTGGATTCGTCGAAGCGCAGTTGCACCTGACAGTTGTTACAAACAAATGACTGACGCGTACAACGAACGACAGCGTGGATTCGTCGAAGCGCAGTTGCACCTGACAGTTGTTACAAACAAATGACTGACGCGTACAACGAACGACAGCGTGGATTCGTCGAAGCGCAGTTGCACCTGACAGTTGTTACAAACAAATGACTGACGCGTACAACGAACGACAGCGTGGATTCGTCGAAGCGCAGTTGGGGGTCGAAATGCAGTTCTCCTGGTTTTCAGTATAAGACCAACGTCGCATGTTTGTGGTTGGTTCGTGTGGGGTCGGGTGCAGCGTATCCACCGATATTTATCAAATTATGCACATTTGACGCTCAATGTGATTTGACAGTTGGTCTCAACTAAGTAAATTGTCGTTCACGGTGTAGTTTAATTTTGACGTCATCAGACACTAGGATATACAAATAAATGCCGACAAAGACAACAATAAAGAAGTACCGATAGCAAGATATAATTGCTCGAAGGCATGTGTGTAATGCTGTTATGGTATTTAGAACGGTAAACAACTGGTATAGTACGTTACACATATTGCCATGTGGTCAGTGGCATAGCCAGAATTTTGCCATTGGAGAGGGGCATACGACAACCAAAAACTCAGTTTGTGTATATACATATATATATATATATATATATATATATATATATATATATATATATATATACACTCGATATAGGTCGGTCGGATTCTTTGAAACTACGTGCAAAACGAGTTCCTTGCGCAAGATTTTATTGCAATACTGACAAAACGCCGACCATCATTTGTATCGCTAAAATGTATGTCCAATACGAGTTCCCTACACCAGTATTTGTACCACTTAATCACCATCACGCAGTTCTACACTCTGAATCTAACCAGACCTGGCCCCGCCGCATTCTAGTCATATTTTGTTTCTTCGTCTCCGTCATTCAACTAACTGTACGCTCTTAAATCTATCCATTGGCTTCCTGTCTGATATTATATAATTGTTAATATCCGCAACACCACTACTACTGCTACAGTGCTTTAGGAATTGATGATGTAGAATTATTTGCTGATGAATGACCAAAACACCCCAGACATTCTACCGGTTGTTCCAAGTCGGCATCTGCTACCGTGGCACGTCGGGACCACGGGCGTCGATCGGTGGGAGACGGGGGGACGCGTCCCCCCACTTTTCAGCGTGGGGGGACAGCATAGAAATTGTCCCCCCCCCACTTTTCAGCTCAGAAATATTGCGAGGCATATAGCCTGACTCACCACTCCTCTCTTTTAAAAGCCGCTATACAGGACTAGCTAGACAATAAACTCGCGATATGAAGTTCCGACAACCCATTAGAAAATCGACTAGTTCAATTGCTTGGCTGGACCTACCCACAGCGCGCAACTTGATCTTACTTTAGTAAATAATCATCATGCCGGATCGATGCCCTTGGTCGGGACTGTTGAAATCGGTGAGGTTGAACGTGTTAGAACTCTTAGCATCCTATTTGGTAAACACCTGGATATGAATGTGCAGGTGTCACGTAATATCAGCGCCTGCTCGCTTCACCTGCGCAACATCGAGGTGTTCACTGTCTAATGGCGACTGTTCTGTAGATGTGACGGGAACACGCAGCCGTGGAATGCTCTGCCGTTATGTTTTACCAGCAAAACATCCCTAGACTCGTGTAAATGTCTGCTGCACGTTTTCACTGCCGCGTTCACATAACGTGGATGATTACCAACACTCTTAAAATAGATGATTACGTTTAATATATGTTATATATTTTTTGATATACATCTTAGCTTACTAGTGTTGTTTACATTAAACTTAGGTTTTTATAGTAAAATAATAATAATAATAATTGATACTAATTATTTATATGAATTTTTTCTATGAGCCTTTTTTTATTCAAATGTGTTATTATTTGATTTATGTATTTATTTTTAATATACATTGTACATGTATATTCACTCACAGTAAAGCGCTGTGAAGAACACTGAATATGACGCTTAACAAAATAATAATTATTATTATTACTACATATAATACATGCCAGGTACATTCATGTAAGCAGCTATCACATTTCATTCATTGCTTACTCCTGTAAGATATCCAGCTTCCACATCTAGTGCGGACTTACTTTCCGTTCCTGTAGTCAACCGTACTAACACAGGAATTAGGTCATTTTCTGTAGCTGCACCGTCTCTTTGCAATACGTACCCTCTTAGTGCTACACAATCACGCCGCTGTTTAAAAACGTACCTTTATGTACCCACATGTAAAGCCTTGTTTTTCCACCATAGCGCTCTGGCGTCTGGTGATAATTACATCATGACAGGTCTGTTTTGAGATTGATTAACCTCGTTGTGTTATGCACCTCTAAGTTAGGTTTCCACATTAATGTAGGCGCAGTTATTATTGCGTTATTGCTGTTACAAAAATCATTTCGTAATTATTACTTTCTGGACCAAAAAGCAGTTCGTGATTATTATTTCTGGCACTTGTTTTACGAAGTTTCGAGACGTCACACTGGCACGACACGTAATCTCTCACTTCCTGGAGATCTCGTTATTTTGAACTTTGCGTTGGTAAAACTGGTCGTTTTAACGGGTTACGGCAACATTATCTTAATCTGTGAGAGTAGTGAATCTGTCATTTCTGAAGGGTTTGTACGTCCCAGAAACGATTTATTCGCTACTTATTCGCCGCACACACTCACGCGCGCGCACACACACACCCACTACATATCACACACCACACGCACGCACGCACGCACGCACGCACGCACGCACGCACGCACGCACGCACGCACGCACGCACGCACGCACGCACGCACGCACACACACACACACACACACACACACACACACACACGCAAACAGGCCGTGGTGACATCGACTGATGCGGCGCCATAACATCTATGCTGAAAGTATAACCGCCGAAGCTCATTCATAAAAACCTGCGGCCAACATCACTCACGCCGGTATTGTCCAAGTGCCTGGAGCAAGTAAATTGCGCCTGGATAACGTCCATCGCAGGCGACCAAGTTGACCTCTAACAATAATGGTGGAATATCCACAGTGCATGCATTTTTCGAGCTAGTGCACAGGTGAAACTCTGCGCTCGCCTGTACTGGAACCATGATCTGCGTACAAATTGTTGACTTAACCAAGGCGTTTGCTAAAGGAGACCATCCTATTCTGCTGACTAAATGTGCGTCCCTTGGACTTCCAAATCAAATTGCTAACACCTTCCCTATGCCAATGCAAACAGCGAGTGAAGATTATCGGCCCCATTGGTTTTGTGCATCACATAAATGACACAGGAACAACTTGTGTATTATGTCAAATACGTAGACGACTGCACAATATATGTATGTATGTATGTATGTATGTATGTATGTATGTATGTATGTATGTATGTATGTATGTATGTATGTATGTATGTATGATATATATATATATATATATATATATATATATATAATACATGTATATATATAACCCAAACAAGTATATAACTACCTTAATCATGTATATCTTTATACCCACTTTTCCATGGCAGACCACAAGCCACATTCGTGAAGCTTTACAGATTAGAAAGTGACTGACCGACGGTCCTCCTTCTACAGCTGTGAATGTTTTACGCCGGCTTGAAACGGGGACATTCTCCTTACGAGTCTCGCGCCGAGCATTGATATCGTCATCCGATACGTCTATGCAATATCGCATTGCTGTCGTCATTACGCGGGGAGCACTGATATTTGTCAGGCGTAACAACAGGCAGCAAAGCAATCGTACAGACACGGTGAATGACTTAAACTTGAAAGGCAGAGAGAATTCAGTCTCCTAGTCACGTTCTACAGTTCAATGCACGCTGAGACATTGCTTCACCTGCCAGGTTGGGTTGATCGCACCAAAGAACAATACGCACATGGGTTGTCTGGCTTTAATTAGAGATGCCCTAGGAATAGTGGCCTGGACTCGGGTTAATTACTTTTGCAATGTACCGTTAGAAACTGGCGTGTGGCGGCCGCCACTGCGGGTATTTCAAAGTAAACTGAACAGGCGAAACCATCCTCGCCCACAAAGGGTGGTTGCGGCTGATTACGTGAGTACCAGCTCATATCTACCTCTCGCGCAGCCATTTCAAAAACTCCTCTTTTAAGGTCACCCAATTAAACAGCCTACGACGAGTGTGTAATTTTGGGTGATTTCAGCCACACGCTGCTCGTATTACGTGTTTTGGGACGTGAATGAGTATTGCGATTCCCATAAGTAGTGTATATGCCTTCAAGTTGTGGCGGGCTGTTCCCACGGCTGACGCAGTAGTGACTGACGAAGTCAATTGCTATAATTGTATAGTTCGACTCCGTTCACTCCCCAACTCTAAGGCCATAATCGACAAAGGATAGTCGCGTAGCACAAACGCCACATAGCTTGCGAGGATGGGTGAATCTACCCCGCAGTGCAACGCTTAGAAGACTAAATAGGCATTAGGTCTAGGTAATTTATGTTTTCCCCAAAAACATCAGCAACGAGTTATTAACAAAAAACATGTTTAATATTTGGAGAGAAAGTCAGTCAGTTGACAAAGGTGGACAAAGGTGTGTACAATCGCAAATAAATAACACGCTTTTATGTTACAGTGTATATTGTAAGAATACGTCGGTTGGTCACATTTGGCAGTTTCGGTCGAGTAACCAGAAACATATACAATTAGTGTTCTGAAAATGTTTATCAATATTCAAAAGTGCGCAGGGACTAAGCAAATCACATATCAAGATACGCTTTAAATAACATTTTATATTACATTTTTTCTATTCAACACTGACTTGTTACGCATCTGCATGCACTACCCAAGCATGCATGTCAGCACAGAGTCGTTTACAATGTTCAGATGTGCGTTGTGACTACAGACGAACACACCAAGATAACACAGTCTGCGAACATGCATGCACGCACACACGCACGCAGTCACACACGCTCTCACACACGCACGCACGCCTACTATAGACAAGCACTACTATCAGTTTAAATATGTGCATTGAATACTGTGCTCGTATTATGTGCACAATATATTTTCATATTAGTGTTTGCTGGCATATGAGCTGATGAGAATTGGTGCTGATATATATATATATATATATATATATATATATATATATATATATATATATATATATATATATGTGTGTGTGTGTGTGTGTGTGTGTGTGTGTGTATATTATATATGTATATATATATACACATAATTATATATGTATATATATATGTATATGTATATATATATATATATATATATATATATATATATATATATATATATATAAGTATGTTAAACAGATGATTTGACACTGAAAAGAATTGGTGCGTAATCTGTCAAACAAAATGATTTGAGTTAATTAATAAGTACCCAACGATGGGCTTTAAGTAACACAAATTGATGTGACAAACATAGAAAACTTCGAAAGTGCAAGAATCCTAATGTGTTTTGCATATATACACCTTTTCTAGTTGCTACAAGGCAGCGGGACGCCCCCTGGCGAACTCTGCAAGCAACGCTAGACAGGAGACAACGCAGAGGATAGAGAGAGCATAGTAGGCGCCCTGGACGTCATCCAGGTTCACTGCCTTGCCGATGGTGACAGTGCCCCGGGCGCAGAAACTCTGCCTCGGCCACCACAGCTTCTTCCACTTCATCAGGAGCCCCGTCTCTCGAACCTTCGTCACCCTAAATGGACACAGATACAAGATGGCGTCACCAGCGCAGAGCAGACGGCTGGTGCTTGTGCACTATGCATAGTCGACGCAGCAACTTTGTGCTTAAATATGTGTGTGTGTGTGTGTGTGTGTGTGTGTGTGTGTGTGTGTGTGTGTGTGTGTGTGTGTGTGTGTGTGTGGGGTGTTGTGTGTGTGTGTGTGTGTGTGTGTGTGTGTGTGTGTGTGTGTGTGTGTGTGTGTGTGTGTGTGTGTGTGGGTGTGTGTGTGTGGTGTGTGTGTGTGTGTGTGTGTGTGTGTGTGTGTGTGTGTGTGTGTGTGTGTGTGTGTGTGTGTGTGTGTGTGTGTGTGTGTGTGTGTGTGTGTGTGTGCGTGCGTGCGTCATATTGCAGGAGTATGTTAGCTCATTAACATAACTCATTAGACCATACAGGGTACATGACCATGGGGTAACTTGGAGACACCCCTTGTAACTTTGATAATACTCATCATATGTTTAATATTTCGAGTTAAGTAGAAGCAAGTCATGCCACTTACAACAGTATGGCCGTTCTAATAATTATGAACGACCAGCTACACGCAAAATATATCGTGTTTTCTTATTTTTATTATACAATTGCCGGATGTGAAACAACGTTATTGGTAATTATATGTGGGCAACAACGGACTCATGTTCTGTCAATATGTGTAACTGTTTTTGTACATGCTATTTTGTTTTTATATAGAGGTCGTGGCATGTAGACGTGTGATCTGACAATGCGGGGTCTAATGAGCCGGTTCTTGAACGTTAATAGTGGCTGGTGCACATCAGTTTGCATTCTAAATGGCTTGTTGCTAATGGTTGAATAGTTGTATGTTTTGATCATGTGTAATTATAATATCACAAACTCAAAAAAATCTTTTAAACTCGGAACGCTGCAGTGCCAATTTGGATAAATGTAAAACATAAAAATTAGCAAGTATTAAAAGACATCACTTAGTTTTACATAATTATTATTTATCGTCGCAAATGTTCAATTGAAACTATGTCAGGTTTATTGTTGCTTCCAGAACAGTTTTTAAGTGATAAAAGAAAAACGATTAACTAAAATATTCCTGTAAACCTTAAAACATGGATATGCCAACATCTTATAGAATTATATAATATATATTTTATTATTTTATTATTTATTGATGGAAATATTCGTTGATGCGTATTTATGTGACAAGCATGTATTACAAAGTCTAAAAAATATAATAACTTGCTTTCAGTTATTATGGATAACTTATAGCTCATATGCCTGGTGTTTGCCGTAATTAAACTCACTGATATATTTTAAATGTAAACGTGTTTTATGGCTAAATGGACCCCACATGATCGGCCAAGGGACCTAGCCATTATACATATATATATATATATATATATATATATATATATATATATATATATATATATATATATATATATATATATATATATATATATATATATATATATATATATATTCATCTGATTACGGCTAAAGACGTGAAACATCTCTCTTTCATTAGCGTCAACCTTCCCCTGTACGCCGGATGTTGCGGTCCCATACTTACTCGGCACTGATGAGACGTGTGTAGGCGGACTGATGCTGCAGGGCGATGGCGTACTCGAGCGGCATGAAGCTCTCCTTGATCATCTCCAGCCCGCACTCTTCGCTCATCTCGCGCTCAAACGTCGTCTTGTCCGCGATGACGGCGTACCCGCCCGCCATCACGTCGTCCAGATGGTCCGACATCGACATGCTCAGAACACGCGGGTTAGTTCGGTTGAACGCCTCCACGCGCCGCCACACGCGCTGGTTGACGCCGCCTCGAGCTTGCTGAAAGAACGAGTAATTTACATTAATTGTTTGACAATTTAAAAAACTGTATTAGTTACTCCTGTTTAATTAATTAATTTATTTTTAACTAATGAGGTACCACAATAATTAATCCGTCCGAAAACGCTCAAACGCAACTAGGGTCTTTGTGCGGTCTTTTACGTATTATTGACGTGTGTAAAATGCCTTTGCGGAACATTTTGCGGAACGCTTGTTTAAATTATCCTACAATCAGCTGTTGGACTCGACTGATTCCGAAGCCTCATACATAGCTAAGTATGGATACAGTCTGACATGTTCGTCAATTTGAAGGCATAATATGTACATTAATGTACATTTACAGCCGATGGAACGTCGACTGGTGGCCCGACGACAGGTGTGCTGGCTCGATGCCGGAAAGGATGTTTAAAATCATCTACAGCTCGCCGTATGCATTACACGAGACTGCTACGTCTTCACATATAGTTAAATATTGATATCGTATAACATGTTCCTCAATATGAAAGCATAATGTCTACATTAATGTACATTTACTGTCGACGAAACGTCGTGGGACGTTCAATCGAATTCAGTGCCAAGATGGCGTTGTTTTGGCTGTTCTGTCTATTGACCACACATACTGCATGCTGTTCTGTCTATTGACCATACATACGGCATGCCCACACATACAAACTACCGCTGGCTACGCGCTTGCACAGTGAATAGCTTACCCTTCATATATACGAAAAGGATGATTTAAACAAGCGTTCCGCAAAACATGCAAACAAATCCACGTTAGTCGCTAAAGGCGCTGATACGCTGTAGTGCTTACATTTTCACGGCGTCAGAACTTTCCGATTGACATTTCTGCGCATGCGCGATAAATGTAAAATCATTAATATGCAGCGAAAGGACAATGCATTTACGGTATAAATACTACGGATTGTTCGTTAGGATGTACATAACCTCTATACAAAGTTATTTGTCGCAAATTAACACGAGGCAAGCAAGTGTTGAGGCATGTTTTGATAACAAGCGTAAATCACGTGACTGTAGTGCGCCATAATCCGTGACAGTGATTTAAACAAACGTAAGATGTTATTGTATTGAACGACATTTTTAGCAACTGTTCACAGTAGTCACCACAGGAGAGTTAACGAAAAGCCCGTGGCATTTATACCAAAATGTCACCTGTTTTGCTTAGGGTTTTGTATATATCGCGGAAAATGGTTTTGTTATCCACACAATTATGCGGACACTATCTTAATAACGTGTGGTGACAGTTGTCAGCAGGGACCAATTACTCAGAAGAAGATTGTTATGCGTAAATATGAAAACAGAATGGTGCTGAAGCTGTCAGTGGAAGGTTGTGTGTATCTGCGTGCGTGCGTGCGTGCGTGCGTGCGTGCGTGCGTGACTTGAGTGTATACATGGTGACAATAGAATATATATATATATATATATATATATATATATATATATATATATATATATATATATATATATATAACGCACGCACGCACGCACGCACGCAGATACACACAACTTTCCACTGACAACCTCAGCACCATTCTGTTTTCATATTTACGCATAACAATCTTCTTCTGAGTTACGTTAAATGATAAAACCGCGGGTTACAAATATAAACACCAAGAGTACAACAAAAGTAAAATACTGTAAGTCTGGATTCCTAAATGTAACAGTTCCTTTAGTTTACCTTGAAGTGCGTTATGTAGATGGTGCCGGATGGCATACCAAACTTGATATCGCTCTGGGACAGCATCTCTTCCAGTGTTTGGAAGGGCAATGTCTGTTTGGACACCGTCAGAAAGGCAATCAAGTTGCCACTGAAGGTTGCTATGACGACGATGCAATACATCCACCAGAAGCCAATAACAAAGCGTCCAGATTGAGCTCGCGGTAAATTTGCTCCACCTGATGCAATGACATAGTAGAGATTTTATGGAGCAGACAATCAAGCAATTATAGCAGCGGCGTCATGAAACTCGTGAAATAGATAGATCTTTATTTATAACGCCAGCGCGACGTTGTCATGTTGGTTTTGTACGTAGCTGTCTATTTGTGGGTAAACTATTGAACATTAGGAAGTTAAATGTGTGTTTTATAATGTTGAAGGTAAATAAACGGCTTGCGTAATGCCATTAGCTGCCATTGCAAAATATGCACTGGCGTCTTGACTGGACATATTAACGAAGGGTTGTTGAACTATATTATAATAAACATCTGACATCAACAACAGTGGTTTGGTGACGTCAGACATGACATGTTTGTCTACTCACCCTGTGTAAAGAACGTGCCCAGGATGTACCAGAAAGTAGTTTCGAACTGAGCAAAGCTGCTCTTCTGTGACAGTTGTGACGAGTCTTTTTCGTAGAACGGACCAAACTTGGTGATGAGCCACAGCAGGATCGCCGCAAAAGGAATGGACACTGCGAACGTCAGCCACGCTTGCCACTGCAACGAGAGAGGTCAGAGGTCAGAGGTCACGGCCGGCGAATGCTGGGATTTTCGTGATGCTCTTAACTGAATCAAATTGAAATCCTCTGTCCTCCAGCTCTCACTAGCTCACTCACCCGCTCGCTCACCCACACATTCGCCCGTTCGCCAACTCGCTCATCGCTCATTCACAGACCTACCACATTTATGGGATGGCAATCCGTATTTTTGACCTAAAATTCTGTAAGAATCCGGATCAGTCCGTATCACTAATCACATCTTCAGGTTAAATGGCCTACGTTAGTAAGGCCTTTTCAAAACGGGTTTTTCACGTTTGTTTCGACGTTTTTTCGATGTGTATGTTATAGTTTTGTGACGCATACCAGGACATAATGTGGTTAAAAATAATTTCTCCATAAATTTAGTTACAATTTGTATCAAAATGGAGTACGGCCGTATCACTTTAAAAAACCCGCCAAAATCCATATCGGATACGGTTAATCCGTATCATGTCGCAGGTCTGCGCTCATCCACCCACCCACCCACTCTCTCTCTCTCTCTCTCTCTCTCTCTCAGTCTCTCAGTCACTCACTCACTAACCCACTCACCCACTCACTCACTCACTCACTCACTCATCCACTCACTCACTCATTCACTCATAGATATATCTTTATTTATAACGCCAGCGCGACGTTGTCATGTTGGTTTTGTACGTAGCTGTCTATTTGTGGGTAAACTCACTCACTCATCCACTCACTCACTCATTCACTCACCCACCCACCCACCCACTCACTTACACTCACTCACTCACTCACTCACTCACTCACTCACTTAACTCACTCTGTGTGTGTGCGTGCGTGCGTGCGTGCGTGCGTGGGTAGGTGGTTTCGCGCGTTACACTGTTGTATGTGCGAGTGCAGGCTTGAAGCAATCCAGCTAGTTATGTTTCCGGGAACCATGCAGCTCTCTCTGTACAGGCGCTCTACGTCTGCATTTGCACACACACTATTTTCATTTCATGATCAAAACTGTACGATGCAAATAACTCGATACCTTGAAAGGCCTGAGATACAGTCGCCACTTGGTCTTGTTCGGGTTCGGCAGTTTCGCCATTACAGTTGTATACTCGAAGAAGAACGGCTTTGTGAAGTCCACCACCAGCCCGCGACTGACGTCTATACCCAGCGGAGCTACGACCAGGTCAGCCTCCTGTTAACACAGTACACAACACACGTAACGACCAGGTCATCCTCCTGTTAACACGGTACACAACACACGTAACGACCAGGTCAGCCTCCTGTTAACACGGTACACAACACACGTAACGACCAGGTCAGCCTCCTGTTAACACAGTACACAACACACGTAACGACCAGGTCAGCCTCCTGTTAACACGGTACACAACACACGTAACGACCAGGTCAGCCTCCTGTTAACACAGTACACAACACACGTAACGACCAGGTCAGCCTCCTGTTAACACGGTACACAACACACGTAACGACCAGGTCAGCCTCCTGTTAACACAGTACACAACACACGTAACGACCAGGTCAGCCTCCTGTTAACACGGTACACAACACACGTAACGACCAGGTCAGCCTCCTGTTAACACAGTACACAACACACGTAACGACCAGGTCAGCCTCCTGTTAACACGGTACACAACACACGTAACGACCAGGTCAGCCTCCTGTTAACACGGTACACAACACACGTAACGACCAGGTCAGCCTCCTGTTAACACGGTACACAACACACGTAACGACCAGGTCAGCCTCCTGTTAACACGGTACACAACACACGTAACGACCAGGTCAGCCTCCTGTTAACACGCTACACAACACACGTAACGACCAGGTCAGCCTCCTGTTAACACGGTACACAACATACGTAACGACCAGGTCAGCCTCCTGTTAACACGCTACACAACACACGTAACGACCAGGTCAGCCTCCTATTAACACGGTACACAACACACGTAACGACCAGGTCAGCCTCCTGTTAACACGCTACACAACACACGTACCGACCAGGTCAGCCTCCTGTTAACACGGTACACAACACACGTAACGACCAGGTCAGCCTCCTGTTAACACGGTACACAACACACGTAACGACCAGGTCAGCCTCCTGTTAACACGGTACACAACACACGTAACGACCAGGTCAGCCTCCTGTTAACACGGTACACAACACACGTAACGACCAGGTCAGCCTCCTGTTAACACGGTACACAACACACGTAACGACCAGGTCAGCCTCCTGTTAACACGGTACACAACACACGTAACGACCAGGTCAGCCTCCTGTTAACACGTACACAACACACGTAAGACCAGGTCAGCCTCCTGTTAACACGGTACACAACACACGTAACGACCAGGTCAGCCTCCTGTTAACACGGTACACAACACACGTAACGACCAGGTCAGCCTCCTGTTAACACGGTACACAACACACGTAACGACCAGGTCAGCCTCCTGTTAACACGGTACACAACACACGTAACGACCAGGTCAGCCTCCTGTTAACACGGTACACAACACACGTAACATACATACATACATACATACATACATACATACATACATACATACATACATACATACATACATACATACATACATACATACATACATACATACATACATACATACATACATACATACATAACTACATACATATACCCATATATATATATATATATATATATATATATATATATATATATATATATATATATATATATATATGCACACACACCCACCCACCCACACACTCACACTCACACTCACACCCACACCCACACCCACACCCACACCCACACCCACACCCACACCCACACCCACACCCACACCCACACCCACACCCACACCACCACCGCACGCGACGCACGCGCACGCGCACGCGCACGCGCACGCGCACGCACACGCCACACGCCGCACACCACACGCACACCCACACCCACACCCACACCCACACCCACACCCACACCCACACCCACACCCACACCCACACCCACACCCACACCCACACCCACACCACACACCCACACCACCCACACCACCCACACCACCCACACCACCCACACCACCCACACCACCCACACCACCCACACCACCCACACCACCCACACCACCCACACCACCCACACCACCCACACCACCCACACCACCCACACCACCCACACCACCCACACCACCCACACCACCCACACCACCCACACCACCCACACCACCCACACCACCCACACCACCCACACCACCCACACACACACACGCACGCGCGCGCGCTGTTCATGTATGATACGTCAAAACGCGTGTGCCTATTTTCACGGATGTTCACACAAAGATGTTCTGAACAATACCTGTGATTGAGTAGTGTGCACCTGACCTGACACTGGATCGCGCGTACCCACCCATCTTGCGTACACCTGCTTCGCTATACATGTAGGTTAACTGTCGTCTGAGACCGTTGTTTCTCCCTCTCGGACGTTGAACTCTCGGTCGTTTGAGGGTCAAAGAACGTACGGTTAGCGCAGCTTATATTCGCAATTACGTACAATAATATATATATATATATATATATATATTTATATATATATATATATATATATTATATATATATATATATATATATAATATATATATATATATATATATATTTATAAACGTATTATAGTATATTATATATATATATATATATATATATATATATATATATATATATATATATATACATATATATATATATATATATATAATATATATATATTATATATATATATATATATATATATAATTGTACATAATTATTATAAAAGCTGCGCAAACCGTATGTTCTTTAACCTTGAAACGACGTCCGAAATGGAGATACAACGGTCTCAGACGACAGTTAACCTACATGTATAGCGAAGCAGGTGAACGCAAGATGGGTACGCGCGATCCAGTGTCAGTCAGGTGCACACTACTCAATCACAGGTATTGTAAAGGGTACACCTGTGTCAGTGTGTGTCGTGATGTCACACGACACGCGAGGCCCATTGTGTGTGCGTCGTGCAAGGCGTCAGTCAGAGCCAGTCGTCGTTTCGTAATGCGATGTAGAGCAATGTGTTGTATGTGAATATAGCGGATCTATCCCGAATTACAGACCACCGTTGCAGTGCCAATGCCATGGGAAGTACAGAACAAAACAGATGACAACACAGCACAGAACTGAAGTGGAATCATTTATCCAAAATGTGCAAGCGTTCAGTAATAATTGGCGCG